>NW_020769527.1:331308-359396 GCF_900518735.1 Pseudonaja textilis | reverse complement strand
CCTTCCTTCCTTCCTTCCTTCCTTCCTTCCTTCCTTCTTTCCTTCCTTCCTAGAAACCAACTTCCGTGTTCCTCTTACTCCAGCTTCTTCCTTCCTTCCTTCCTTCCTTCCTTCCTTCCTTCCTTCCTTCCTTCCTTCCTTCCTTCTTTCCTTCCTTCCTTCCTTCCTTCCTTCCTTCCTTCCCTCCTTCCCAGAAACCAACTTCCATGTTCCTCTTCCTCCAGCGTCTTCGTACTTCCTTTTGTTTCAAAACGGCAAAACCTACAGCCAAAGGTTTACTGGCAAAGAGAATAGGAAAAAAAAAAAGCCTTGCTGGTGAAAATGGGCTATCTGGGATTTGAACCAGGGACCTCTCTCACCTGAAGCGAGAATCATACTCCTAGACCAACAAGCTATGTACTACAAAATGGCTTCCCATCATCTCCTTCTCAGGCTTATGACATCACCATCGCCGCTACTTCTACGGAAATTAAGAGAGCGCCTTTGCCCTTTCATTCTCACGTTCAGTCTGCAATGAAAGGTAGCCCCAAAATGTAAATTTGAGCACCAGAGGAAGGAAAAGGAATTCACCCACTGCCAAACTGTCCCCTGATCTCTGCTGAAAAAGACCCCTTGAAAGCTTTTCAAGCCCCGAATTACTGCCAGGAAGCTTTGCAAATTGGATTCAGGGTTGTCTACCCACAGCTCTTTTTCCCCAGGCACAAAACCCATGACGTCTATGGAGATTCTCAGTCATCCAGGTCAGAGCTGAAGAAGCTTCTTGGAGGAGGAGCGAAGCATCTTCAAAGAAAAACCAGAAAGTCCAGCTGTCTCTTGAAATCAGAAGCGAAGAAGCTTATATTCAGGTTACAGATTGACAGAGTTGGAAGGGACTTCCTTCCTTCCTTCCTTCCTTCCTTCCTTCCTTCCTTCCTTCCTTCCTTCCTTCCTTCCTTCCTTCCTTCCTTCCTTCCTTCCTTTCTATCTATGCTGCAGGTATATATTTAACAGTATTATATTAACAAATTAACAGAGTTGGAAGGGACCTTGTAGGTCATCTAGTCCAACCCCCTGCCCAAGCAGACCCTACACCATTCTTGACAGGTGGCAGTCCAGTTTCTTCTTGAAAGCTTCCATTGATGAAACTCCCACAGCTTCTGAAGGCAACTTCTGTTCCATTGGTTGATTGTTCTCACTGTCAGAAAGTTTCTCCTTATTTCCAGGTTAAACCTCTCCTTGTTCAGTTTCTATCCATTATTCCTTGTCTGGCCTTCGGACGCTTTAGAAAGTAGCTTGACCCCTTCCTCTCTGTGGCAGCCCCTCAAATATTGGAAGACTGCTATCATGCCTCCCCTGGTCCTTCTCTTCACTAGACTAACCATGCCCAGTTCCTGTAACCGTTCATACGTTTTAGTCTCCAGTCCCCTCATCATCCTGGTTGCTCTTCTCTATACATTTTCTAGAGTCTCAACATCTTTTTTATAATGTGGTGACCAAAACTGGATGCAGTACTCTAGGTGTGGTCTTCCTAAGGCTTTATAGAGTGGTATTAGTACCTCACTTGGATGAGAAGTGGAACGTCTCCAAAGAAAAACCAGAAAGTCCAGTTGCCTCTTGAAAACCCGTAATCTTTCCAAGTTTTTAACCTTGGGGCCAGGACAAGCCAGCTTTATGGCAATCTCAGTTTGGGCTTTTCTGCTTGCTGGGGAGCTGTGGAAAAGGTGCCTCTGAGCATAGGCACAGGATGCTCCCCTCAACCTCCCCACCAGTGGAGGGATTCAAATTTTTTTACTACCGGTTCTGTGGGCATGGCTTGGTGGGCATGGCAGGGGAAGGATACTGTAAAATCTCCAGTCAGAGGTGGTATTGGCCAGTTCTTTGAACTACTCAAAATTTCTGCTACCGGTTCTCCAGAACCGGTCAGAACCTGCTGAATACCACCTCTGCTCCCCACCCTTTGCAGTTTGCGCTGATGTTTAAGCAAGAAGACATCCTTTCGTTCTGGCTTAAAGCAGCCAAACCCAACGCCTGAAGATACAGATGTGACGCACTGGGGCAACAAAGAAAACGAATTTCAATGCAGCATTCAATTGCAAATGATAGATTGTTATGAGAGAAGCATTTAGAAACCTCAAGGGCAGCTATTCTTCATTAGTACATCAGTG
Source organism: Pseudonaja textilis (assembly GCF_900518735.1). Next base: position 357,252 of record NW_020769527.1, on the reverse strand, counting down.
AGTATCCCTGCCTGTCACACGGGAGACCTAGGTTTGATTCCCCGACAGAGAGAGTGAAATTTTTTCACTTTCATTTAAACAAAACATTATTAGGGGTCATTAAACATTTCTTAATAAACTTTCATTTTCACAAACATTTATCAGGGGTGTTTAAACATTTTTTAAAAATAAATTTGTTTATTCAACATTTTAACAATTAAAAACAAATTTCCACATTTTGCAACGATACTATAACAGTGTTTGCATTTGTGAATATCCTCTATTCCTATGTTATCCATTTCTATATTTAGATCTTCATTCTTCATCATTCTAAGCATTTTATACATATATACATTTATACATATATACATTTATTTACACATGAGCCTTATTACTTTATGATTTCTCATACATTATCGTTTGATGCCTTTGCTTCTTTTCCTTATCCATTTGTACCAAATATCCCATATCTTATAGTATTCTCCTTCTTCCTTATTTTTCAATATCTTCATCAATCTGTCCATCTCAGAGCATTCATATATCTTATTAATTATTGTGGTTTCTGGGGGGGTTGTAGCCTGTTTCCAATTTTGGGCAAAGGAAATTCTAGCAGCAGATATAATATGGAACATTAAATATTGGTGTTTTTAATTCTGATTAGGCTTGAACATGACTAACAGGAAAATTTCTGGTTTAAGTTTGATTCTCTGTTCTGTTAACTCCTCTAACCAGGATTTAATTTTAAGCCAGTATCTCTGTGCTTGAGGACACGTCCACCATATGTGAAAATATGTTCCCTGACTATGGTTACATCTCCAGCATTTGACTGGTGTTGTGTCCACGCAGCCTCAGACACAGAATAGCCTGCTGTTAGTAAATACAGTTACTTAATTGACAAACGGCGTGGCAGGCAACTGCTATATAAGGGAGCCCGGCAGCCGTTAGCCCTTGTTGTGTTGCAGTTGGAATTGAGTACTTACCAGTAAAACGTTGATTGAGGATCCATTGTCTCTGACTTCTTCTTTCCCATGACACAATAGCTGTCATATTTGGGAACATTTTAGCTATTCTTGCTGGGGGGAAGTGCCAACGGTAAAACATTTTATATAAGTTCTCTTTGTAGGAGACCGACAATATTAGCTTGTAATTTACCTGCCAAATACATTCCCACTGTTCCAAATCAGTGCTGTGGCACAAGTTTTTAGCCCAGGTTATCATATTTTCTTAAACAGTTTCCTCTTCCATTTTGTAATCCAATAGGTAATTATATATTTTACTAATCATTTTTTTTTCAACCCCTTGTAATATTTTATTTAATTCTTGCTGTGTTGTACAGAAACCAAATTGATCCTTATCTTTTTAATAATGTGTTTGGGCCTGAAAGTAAGGCCACCATCCTATTTCAATTCCCTGTAGTTTTAATTGGTTATGCGTTTTTAATTCCCCATTTTTATTTAGAAGAACTTTATATGTTATCATTTTGTTTAGGTCTAAAGTGTTGGGGACTGGGAGAGTGCTTCCGGTGGCAAGGCAAGGACGAGCAGAGGGGCAGAAATCCTTGCGGTTTCAGCTAACCTTTTCTTGAGTTTGGTGCGATCTTTCGGGGTGCTCGAGTCCTGGAGAGACCCGTGCCGGTGTGGGGGAAACTTGGATCGTAAGGTGGGGAAGGCAACCCCCCCTTCAACGAAGAGAAAACCCTCCGAGCCTAACGATCAAGAATAGCCCCATGTTAATGGAGGCTCCGAAGTCCTGACTGCCACCGATGTGAAGGAAAGAGTGAGTGACAGTTTGCAAGTTCATTTGGAAAAGAGAGTGATGATTAAAGTTAGTGGTTGAGAAGAAATTTGGAAGATCACAGATTGACTTCAGGCTGTGATATACTGTGGGGAGCCCTAAGAGAAAGCGGCCAAAAGCAAATTTGCAAGTGAAAGTGAAGGGGCTCAGCAGACAGAAGAGAGGTGGAATAACAAAGATTTAAAGAGGAATTCAGCATTACGAAGTGACTGAAAAAATCTAGTTACCATTTGCATGTGAGCAGATCCTTTTACAACCAGAGCCAGAAAGCAGAACGAAGCTGATCGAGGAAGGGAAAAAAGACAGAGCGGTGTCATAGGCAGCATTTTAGAACGCGGAGGTGGCTGCAACAAAGTATCAAAATATCAAACTTAACTAAAAGGACACAATTTATTCAAACAATCCCTGGGAACTTGAGGATATTGCTCCACTGGAGGAGACACTTTTTTCCCCACCTTTTGAAAGAAATCAGGGCAATTGAAAAAATTGGAAGCCTTTGAATGAGGGAGAACGCTGTTTAATCGTAGCCATTACTCAGCAGCTTTTCACCTTCCATTTCTGGTGCCCTTAAAGTGAAAGCTCCCAAATTGAAAAGTGAAAACCAAAAATTATATTTCTAGAGCTTCTCTTTCTTTCCTTTACTTTCCTCTGTGCGCATATATTTACTTAAAATATTCTTCCTTCCTTCCTATTAGTTGATATCATGTTATGTCGATTTATGTATTTTCTTTGATTTTCTCTTGATAGATCACATTATATCAGATTGTTAAATATTGGATTAATTAATTTAGTTAAGTTATTAATAACAAAGATTGCTATATTTTGTGTGGGAATATAGGGGAGATATCAAGAATATTGGGTATTGATTAATTAACAATTTTAGAGTTCTGTAGTCTAATATATTGCATTGTGTGAACATATCTAGGAATATTTAGGAATGCAACATTTTTTGTAACTAAGCTTACTTTACATTTATGTTAAATTAGTGAAACACAGATTTATTTTATTAATTAGTTAAGAATACAGTTATTTAGTAGATTGATAGACCTTGATCAATTCTAGTAATAGATTTAAGAACACTGAATGCCAATTTGGAACAATATACTTAGCATTGTACAACAACAAAAACAAATTTTACAGGAAATGACTTCTACAACTACTACAGCATTGAAAACTGGCAGGAAGGTCAACCCCACAATAACAACTACTTTAGCAACAACTTCACCCATGGCGCAAAAAACAATAGAGGAAACACTACCAATAGAGAAGCAAACTAGCATCTCGAATGCCAGCATTCATGCAATGTTTCTAACTTTACAGGACTCACTGACAAAACTGCAAGAAACAATGACTAAAAACCACAGGGAAACAAGAGCAGATATTAATGAACTGAAGGAAGAGATGGGAAAATTAAAGGCAGAAATGAAGGCAGACATCTTTAAAGTAGAGGATAAAGTGGGAGTACTGCAACAGGCCTTGGAGAAAAATGAAGTTAGAATAAAAGAGGTAGAAAAAAGAACTGACCGAACAGAAAAGGAATTAGAAAGAGTGGATGAAGATTTTAAAAACATGAGTAAAGAAATGGATGATTCATTGGTCCTCCTAGAGATGGACAAGGCGGCAATGTACTTAAGATTTCAAAATGTGGCGGAATCAAAAGAGGAAGACCTGGAATACTTGATGGCAGAAATACTGTCCGGTCTTTTGGAAAAAGACAGAGATGATATCCAAAAAGAGTTTGATGAAGTTTACCGGGTCAATACAAACTACGCAAGGCGACATAAATGTCCTAGGGAAGTTCACATACGATTCACCAGAAGATGTATCCGTGATATGATATATAAAATTTCTAGAGATAAAACAATAACTTATAAAGAAAAAGAAATTATAATTCTTAAACAGATTCCGAGAAGAGTAAGGGAACAAAGGCGTGATTACAAATTTCTGGCAGCTTATTTAAACCAAAAAAGAATTACATTCAAATGGCTTATACCAGAAGGGATGCTAGTGTCATGGAAAGAGAGGAAAATTAAAATAGACACCATGGAAAAAGCTCAGGACTTTTATGAACGGATGGTGGGCCCGCAGGAGCAAGGTAGTAGGGAGGAATTGGAGACAAATTCTCAAGAAGAATACGGTGCACACAAAAATAGAATTGGATCTGTAGGGAACCAAGAGGACACTCATTTGCAACAAACGACAGAAGGAACCACAAAAGCACAAACACAAAGAGAAACAGGGGCTGTTACACGCCAAAGAGCGAAACAGAACTAAATAAATGGGAGAAGAAAAAAAATTACTATCAATAAATATAAACGGTTTAAATTCAACGATTAAAAGAAAAAGGATATTAACTAAATTAATCAAACAAAAGGCTGATATAATATGCCTACAAGAAACGCACATAATGAAGAAAGATGAAAAATATTTAGAATGCCCGAAATTAGGAAAGTTATTTACCACACCAGCAGACGAGTGTAAAAAGAAAGGAATTGCAGTATATGTAAAAGAGGATTTAAAAGCAGAGCCAATATGGTCGGATTCGGAAGGAAGGACTCTGGTTTTGCAGATCTGGATCAATGACATCCCAATTCTTTTAGTAGTAATTTATGCCCCAAATGGGGACCAAAAAGAGTTTTTTAAACACCTATATGGAAAAATGGTTGAATTGCAACAAAAAAACATCCTTATTATAGGGGACTTCAATTCTATTGTTGAATATCAAAAAGACCACAGCAACGGTGGGAAAAATAAAAAGGGGAAAAGAGAGCTCCCTAAGATTTGCAGGGAAATGATGAAAGAGTTAAATTTGACAGATATATGGAGAAGACTACATCTTGAGGAAAAACAGTTTACATTCTATTCAAAACCCCACCAAACGTGGACACGGATAGATATGGCATGGATGAATGGGGAAATAGCAAACGAAATAAAAGAAGTGGAAATTTTGCCCAATGAATGGGCAGACCATAACCCAATACAGATAATATGGAAGGGTAGGGCAAAACCAAAGAAAAGGTGGACATTAAACACTCAATTAATAAAAGAGAAAGAATAGATTAATAAATTAAAGGAGGAATTAATTTTTTTTATAAAAGAAAACGATAATGGAGAAACTACAAAACAAAATATATGGGATACAATGAAGGCGGTAATAAGAGGTATAACAATCTCTTATAATGCCAAGAGAAATAAAGAAAAATATTCCCAGCAAAATAATCTACAACAAAGAATTAAGGAGCTAGAAACTCTACTACAGAATACTCCAAAAGATACAAAACTGCAAAATCAGATAAATATAGCTAAACATAAATTGAATTTAATCGAACAAGAGAAAATGATTACAAATTTGAATTTGACCAGACAAACCTATTTTGAACATGCCAATAAGCCAGGAAGATGGCTATCTTATAAATTAAAAAGAAAGAAAGAAAAGAGAATGATATATCAGTTAATAGATAGCAAGGGAGATATATACCAGGAAATAGAACAGAAAAAAGAAATCATTCATAAATACTTTGAAGATTTATACAAAAAAGAAGAGGTTAGTGAAGATAGAATAAGGAATTATTTAGATGAAGTTAAAGATAAGGTAATTGGGGAAGAAATGGCAGAACTATTAAATAAAGACATTACTGAATCGGAATTGAAATCAGCAATAGATAACCAGAAAAATAACAAAACTCCAGGCCCAGATGGAATCCCAGGGGAGCTCTATAAGGGTATAGTAGAACAAATTGGACCATTTATGTTGGAAGTTTTTAATGATGTTTTACTAGCAGCCAGGATGCCGGACTCATGGAGGGGGGCGTTGATTTCGTTGATCTTGAAGGAGGATACAGATCCTAGATATATAAACAATTATAGGCCGATTTCACTTCTAAATACTGATTATAAAATTTTTACTTCTATTATAGCAAACAGATTAAAAAGACTGCTAAACTTGTATATACATGAAGATCAAAACGGATTCCTCCCAGCTAGGCAAATAAAGAATAATCTAAGAATAGTATTAGATGTACTAGAATTTTATGAAGCCCACCCTGAGAGACAAGTAGCACTCATGTTTTTAGATGCAGAGAAAGCTTTTGATAATCTGAATTGGCAATTTTTAATTCAAAAAATTTATAATTTGAATCTGGGTACCAAATTTGAAAATATTATAACAACTATTTATGACACACAACAAGCTAATATAATAATAAACGGGGAACACACCCGCCCAATAAAGATAGAAAAAGGAGTGAGACAGGGCTGCCCACTCTCCCCACTGCTCTTCATATTATCATTAGAAACATTATTAACGCGAATTAGGCAAAATTCAGATATAAAGGGATTAACGGTTAAGAAAGAGGAATTTAAATTGCAAGCATTTGCGGACGATATGATCTTCTTTATTGAAGAACCAATAGATAGGGGACTAAAATTGATGAAAGAACTGGAGAATTTTGGAGCAGTAGCAGGACTTAAAATAAATAAGAAAAAAACTAAATTAATGACCAAAAATGTAACAGAAAAACAGAAAATAGAATTAGAAGGAACAATGGAAATACAAGTGACAAAGAAAGTGAAATATCTAGGAATTTGGCTAACACCACAGTGTAAGTCACTTAAAGAAAATAATTATGACAAATTGTTACATCAGGTAAAGAAAGATTTAGAATCATGGAGTAAACTTCAAATTTCACTATTAGGCCGGATTGCCACCATTAAAATGAACATTCTCCCCAAATTTCTATATTTATTCCAAACGATTCCAATTAAATTACACAAAAAGTTCTTCGAAGAACTCAACAAAACAACCTTCAAATTTATTTGGCAAGGGAAAAAACCCAGAATAACTGTAAAAGCAATGCAAGATACAAAGAGCAGAGGAGGGTTAGCAGTCCCAAACTGGGAGTTATATTATATGGCCACCTCATTAGTTTGGTTGAAGGACTGGGTGAAGTTAACTAATAAAAGAATATTATTTCTAGAAGGCCACAACTTACAAAGGGGGTGGCACGCATTCTTATGGGATATAGGGAAAACCAGTCAAAAATATTTTCATAGACATTTAATTAGAGACGCGCTACTAACAATTTGGAAGAAAATACGGAAAAAACATTACATAAAAATACCAATATGGATTTCAACAATGGAGGCAATGATTCACCCAAACAATTTGGAAATTACTAAAATGATTAAATATAAAGACTTATTGGACCCACAAGGAAATTTGAAATCGAGGCAGGAAATTCAGGACCAGGGACTAAAAATTGATCAATGGGTTTATCTTCAGATTCAAAGTAGGTACAAACAAGATAAGAAAGAATTTGGAATTAACAACAAACTTCAACAATTAGATAAGATTTTATTAGGACCGGACAAAAAAAGCATAACAAAATTTTACAATTATTTACTAGAAACAGAATTAGAAGAAGAAATTGTAAAAGGGAATATGATTGCGTGGAGTCGGAATGTAGGACGTAGTATTACACTAGCAGAATGGGAAAAAGTTTGGGGCAGGAATAATAAGATCACAAAATCGGTAGCATACAAGGAAAATCTTTATAAAATGTTTTATAGATGGCATCTCCCTCCTTCGAGGCTAGCGAAGATGCACCCCAACATGAGTCCGTATTGTTGGAAATGTAAGAAAAAAGAAGGAACCTTTTTCCATATGTGGTGGACATGCACAGAAACCTAAAATTATTGGAAGAAAATCCAAACTTGGTTGGAAGAAATTACAAAAGAGCAGATCGAGTATAAACCAGAGTCCTTCCTACTAGGGATCTTTGACAAACAAATTTCCAAAAAAGCTAAATATATAACAATACATATATTAACTGCGGCCAGATTAGCCTTTGCACAATACTGGAAACAACATCAAATTCCATCAGATGAAGTGATTATTGATAAAATTTCAAAATGAGCAGAAATGGACAAACTGACTCTGGCACTAAAAAACAAAGATACTTCACAATATTATGATAGTTGGAATTGTTGGTATAATTGGATTAATCATAGATAAATTATATATCATAAGGCATAAGAGGAAAGTTTTAACTGATAATAATGAGATAGTGATATATGTATAGAATAGGTGTATATATGACATAAATCAAAGCTATAAAAAAAAAAGATCTTGCAAACTGTAAAATAAATAAGAATGTTTTTAATTTTCCTTCTTTCTTTTTCTTTCTTTTTCCTTTCTTTTCAATCTTTTCTTTTCTTTCTTTTCTACTTTCTTTTTTTTTCTTTCATTTATTTGTATATGTATTGTTCGCTGTTTTTAACTGTTAAAACTAATAAATTGTTTTTTTAAAAAAATAAAGTGTTGGGGTATATTAGCGCTTCCATTGTTGATAGCCATAGCGGTATTTTCACACAGTGGTTGTTTTTTAATGTCTCCCAAACCGATAATACAGTGTCTCTCACCTGGTGTCTTTGGAAATAAGTATGGTACTTGTTTTTCCCATCCCAGAGAAATGCGTGCCAGCCAATCTACAGGTCATAACCCTCTATTGTTAATATTCTTTTATCTGTCAGATTCATCCAATCTTTGAGCCATGTAGCTATTGCTGCCTGATAATATAGTTCAAAGTCTGGGAGGCCAAATCCTCCCTTTCTTCTGCTATCTTGCAGTAATTTATATTTTATCCGGGCTTTTTTCTTCTGCCAAATAAATTTCGCTATTTTTTTGTTTAAATCCTCAAAGAAATTCCTTCCTAACTTGACTGGCACCGTTTGGAACAAAAATAATAATTTGGGTAAAATGTTTGTTTTTATAGTCGCTATCCTCCCCAACAATGACAATTGTATCTTAACCCAATTATCTAGATCTTTTTGAATTTGAAGTATCAATTTATCATAGTTGTCTTCTTTTATCAACAAACATTTTGTCATAAGCCAAATCCCAAGATGTTTTACTTTTTTGACTATCTGCATAGCTAATTCATTTGATAGTTCTTCATTTTGTCTTTTGGTACAGTTTTTGGTTATTATTTTGGTTTTTTCTTTATTAATTTTGAGCCTGGCCACCTTTCCAAAATCTTCTATTTCTCTCATTAGTATAGAACTTGTTTCTTTTGGGTCCTCCATGATAAATACCATATCATCGGCGAAGGCTTGGAGTTTATACTCCTCTTTTTTAATAGTCCTTTAATATCCTGACTTTGTCTTATCTGAATCAACAATACTTTTGCCGATAGTATATATACTAATGGGGCTAGTGGGCATCCTTGTCTCTCTCCTTTGCTTATTTCTAGACCATCCATGGATTCTCCATTCACTATGACTTTTGCAGTTTGTACAGTATAGATTGTTTTAATGAGTCCCAAGAATTTTTCATCAAATTGCATCTTAGATAGCTGTTCAATGAGAAATCGCCAGTTTAAGTTGTCAAACGCTTTCTGGGCATCCAAGAACATAAGTGTCAGAGTATATTCATGAACTGGAATAGAGCATAGCAACTAAGTGAGGATTGGTTGGAAATGAGGGTTGGTTGGAAACTGAAACTAGAATTAGTTTAGGCTGGAAACTGAAACTAGAAGTAGCTTAGGCATGGCAGCTATATTAAGCTCTGCAGCTCTGAAGCTATGTTGAGCTCTGAGTCTATCTGTTGAAAATGAAACTGCTTCTCTGCTTGCCTGCTGAACTAAAGTAAAAGAGAAACTAACTTGCTTGCTTGCTGAAGACTGGAGCTCTGCTCTGAACTTGCAACATATTTCTGTCTGAGTTTGTTCCATGTTGGAGAAATCTACAACTGGTTTGTAAAATCTACTTATTATATTTATAAAGATGTTAAATGAAGCATCAGCCATCTGTGTTTATTTTTCTGGAGCTGAATTAATGCTGCAAAACTCTGAATAATAAGCGCCATTGGTTTATTTGGATGCATCTCGTAGTATTCTAGGACATCCATAATCAATCTTGTGTTGTTCTTCATCTGCCTATTTGGGAGAAAGCCATTCTGGTCAGAATGAATAATTTCACTTAATATCTTTTTCAGTCTTTCAGACATTATTGTGGCTAGAATCTTATAACCCACATTTAGGAGCGAGATCGGTCTATAGTTTTTTATTTGCTGGGAATCCATCTGTTCCTTGTGTATAAGTGTTACGTATGCCTCTGTCCATGTCTTCAGTATTTCAGCTTGTTCTAGAGCCTCATTATACAAGTCCAGCATTAATTCCTCCAATGACTCCTGAAATTCTTTATAGAACTCTGATGGTATTCCGTCTGGTCCTGGGGTTTTATTCGTTTTTTGTTTCCCAATTGAATCTTTAATTTCTTTTATAGTTATTTTATTGTTTAACTAATCTTTTGCAGCATCGGATATTATAGGTAACTTCTTTTCTTTGAGGTATTGGATGATGTCCTCCTGTCATGACTGACTCTGAGGAAGAGGAGGAACAACCAACAGGGAGTGGAAGTGTGGCTCCAGAGGTGGTGGAGGAGGCTGGGGAAGGGCAGAGGCCGGCTGAGCAGTCAGAGGAGGACTCAGGCCCATCCCCTATCCATCCTAGGGCACACAGGGAGGAGAGGATCAGGGTAAAATGTGGTCTACTTGGGAGGAGAGGGCCATGATCCTCTTCATGGGTTGCAGGTGGGAGATTTGCATAAGAGTGTGGACCTGCATGCTAACAGATGCTGGAGACAATTAATGTTTTATTTCTAAAGAAGGTTTATCTTGGTTGGCGTTTTAGTTACGTTTAGTTACGACTTTTAGTTGCGTTTTGGATTTTGTTATATTTCTGAGATACTCTGGGTCATCACATTTTGTCTCCAGCCACCCCTTCAACTTGTTTCTGCTTTTTGTGGGGTGACCATGGATCAGCTCAGAGCAGACAATACCCAGTTAAGCCAGCAAGTGGATCTTTTGACTGCATAGGTTGCACAGATGAAAGCTGTCTCGCCACACCGTAAATGCCCGGTAGCAGTGCCAGATAAATTTGATGGATCGCTGGCCCAATTTCCAGCATTTTTTGGGCGGTGCCAGCTTTATGTGAGCCTTCGGCCAGAGGACTTCTCCACTGACCGGGATAAGGTGGGGTTTTTGATTAGTTTGTTGTCAGGCTCTGCAGCACGTTGGGCAACGCCTCTGTTGACCCAGCCCAACCAGGTGTTGGACAATTATGCCGAGTTTTGCTGTCAGTTCCAGGCCATGTTTGAGGACCCTGTTCGGAGCCAAACAGCAAACAGACTTTTGAGAGAGTTGAAGCAGGGGCATGGCTCACTCAAGGATTATATTGCTAGCTTTCAGGTTGTCGCCCAGGATGTACAATGGAATGAGGCAGCACTGTTAGACCATGAGTTGGTGCGCACTGAATGCCCTTGCGCCCTTCAGGAGCTCATGCATCTGTGTCTTTGTATCAATGCTAGGCTTCAGCAATGACAGGTGCAACGACGGACGGAGATTGCATCTGTTCCCAGCAAGATGGCGCCCCTGGTGGAAGTGCCTTTGGAAGAGCCCATGCAGTTGGGGGCTGCCTGCCCTCGCCTGACCCAAGTAGAAAAGGATAGGCATTGTCATGATGGGTTATGCCTCTATTGTGGCAATCAAGGCCATTTTGTGGCCAAGTGTCCTGTTAAGACATCCACAGCAGCGACATCAGTGGTGGCAGGAAACGAGTATCGCCTGGCCTACGGGGGTCTGTAGGTCGGGTTTCAAAGTCCCTAGGCCCACCATCTTCACCATCATTGCCATCCTTGCCAACTTTGACATCTTCGACATCTCTGCCCCAGTCATCATCGGTGAAGCATCTTGTGCTGACAGCAAGTGTGTTTGTGCCTAGTTATGGAGCAGTGGAGAAACAAGCCTTGGTCGACTCAGGGGCCACGGCCAATTTCATGGATGCTCATTTTGTTGAGCAGTGGTTCATTCCCCAGCAACAGGTGTCCCCACCAGTAATGGTGGAGATGATTGATGGTTGGCCCCTTCGTTCGGGACCTGTGGTTGCTGCAATCAAACCCCTTTGCATGCTTATTGGGCAGCATGTGGAGGAAGCCGTGTTCTACGTTGCCGCAGTTCCTCATTTTCAGGTGGTGCTGGGTTTGGAGTGGTTACAGGCCCATGATCCACAGATTGTCTGGTCATCTGGAGCTGTGCAGTTTCTTGATAGGAAGTGTGCCAACCATTGCTTGCGTTGCCAACTATGGTTTTCATCCACGACTTTTTCCTTTAGCCCCGTCTGACTCCCCAGTTCCAGCAGTGCATACATTCTTGCAAGAGTTAAAAGCCATGCACCACGTGGTTTGAGACCAACTAGAGAGAGCCAAAGAGGACTACAAATGCTTTGCAGACTGACATCGTCATGATATTCCACCTTTAGTGGTAGGCGATTGGGTGTGGCTCTCTACTCAATACTTACCGATGATGATGCCATCGAAAAAGCTCGATCACCGTTACTTGGGACCTTTTCCAGTCGAGGCAGTGATCAATCCTGTGGCTTTTCATCTCTCCCTGCCACAGACCATGCGTATCCATCCTGTTTTTCATCACTCCCCGGTGGTGGATATGTTGACTAAAATGACCCACTTTATTCCATGTGCGGGTCTTCCTATGGCCAGAATAATGGCCCAGTTGTTTATCTCCCATGTATTCCGGTTGCATGGGTTACCAGATTGAATAGTATCAGGTTGGGGGATACAATTTACGGCACGCTTCTGGCAGACCCTTCTTGCGGAACTGCAGGTTCAGGCGTGTCTGTCATCCGCCCATCACCCCGAAACTGATGTGGGGACAGAGAGAGTGAATGCTATTTTGGAGCAGTACCTCTGCTGTTTCAGCAATACTCAACAAGACAATTGGGTGGAAATGTTGCCTGTGTAGGGGGTGTGATTACACCCATGGACTTGGATCTACCTGCAGAGTTGGTGACCTATGTTCCAAGTGGGGGGAATCAACATGCTGATGCATTGTCCCGGAAACCCGAGTATACCTGAAGGGAGGACAAAATCTTGCTCTGGACAGTGATTCCTTTGGAACGGTTTGCAGCCACAGAGGAACCTGTGGACCTTCAAGTGATGATTCAGGAGGCTCAGCGACAGGATCCATTTGTGGCAGCTTGGCGTCGTATTGCCACCAACAAAGGATTAATGGACTGCAACATCATAATCCTCATGGAAACATGGCTGAACGGTGGCATTCCCGATAGCGCTATTGAACTAGCTGGTCGCTTCACTCTATGGTTGGACAGAACAGTAGAAGGCGCCGGTAAGACCAGAGGTGGGGGTTTATGCATTTTTGTGAACAAAACCTGGTGCACAAACTCTGCTATCGACAAGAAACACTGTTGTGGAACACTAACGTGGAATTCCTCATGTTCAAGTGTAGACCTTTTTATCTACCGAGGGAGTTCACTTCTTTGATAATAACTGCTGCATACACCCCACCAGATGCTAATGCCAAGCTAGCAATGAAAGAACTACATGCAGCCATTAGCAAACAATTAGCATTGCAACCTGAGGAAGCTTTCATTGTTGGGGGTGATTTTAACCACTCTAACCTGAGAACAGCACTCCCTAAATTTCATCAGAATATCTCATGCTATACAAAGGGGAATAAAACACTGGATCATGTCTACAGTAATGTTGAAGATGCATACAGAGTCTTCTCCCTCCCCCACCTGGGACAGTCTGATCACCTCCCATTGTTTTTACTCCCTAAATACACATTACTCATTAAACGTGTGAAACCCTCTGTGACCACAATTAAAGTCTGGTCTGAAGAATCGGACAATATACTGTGTTGTGCCTCCGAGGTTTGAACCAGGTCAGTCAGCAGATGTAGGCTCGAGTGAGGAGGAAGATCTGGCATTGAGACCAGTGCCAGAATTTACTCCTGAGCTGTTGGAAAAATGGGGTAGACCCAACCTCAGGGAAACCTTAGGTTGGGCACGTATCACACCACCACCCCAAGTGGCTGAGGTGAACTCTGGTCCTCCTCGGCATTTACTTTTGGACACGCAGGTTTTCCTACAGTCCCGGAAGGAGGGGATTCCTGCGGTTGCGTTGGTGGACTCAGGGGCTACTACTAGTTTTATGGACCGGGCCTTTGCAATGCACTTTGATGTCCCTTTGGTTGCTGTGGAACCACCCATCAAGGTGGAAACCGTAGACGGGCGTGAGCTTAGGTCGGGGCCCATTTGCTTTGCTACCCAGCCGTTGCGTATGGTTATAGGGGACCATGAGGAGGCGATCAGCTTCTATATCACCTCGGACCTCCATCTCCCTTTGGTTCTTGGCATGTCCTGGCTACGATTGCACAATCCTTTGGTGGCTTGGGCGCAGAACGCCATTTCCTTCCCAAGTCTCCAGTGCGTGGATCATCTGAGACATATCTGCGCTGGTCAGGACATTGCCGCCTCCGCTGTTTCCATACCACCAGAGCTATCGGACTTCTCCAACGTTTTCAGCGAGAAGGAGGCGGATCAGTTACCACTGCATCGAGCCTATGACTGTCCCGTGGACCTTCTACCTGATGCCCCACTGCCCAAGGGTTGCCTTTATTCCATGTCTGAGCCCGAATTGGCTGCTCTTCGGGATTTTCTGGATAAGAACTTGGCCCGGGGATTTATCAGACCATCGTCGTCTCCTCTTTCTGCTCCCGTTCTTTTTGTGAAAAAGAAGACGGGGGATTTGCATTTGTGCTGTGACTACTGCCGGTTGAACGCCATTACGGTGCGGAATAGTTATCCCTTGCCGCTCATTCCAGAGTTGATGGAGTGGTTGCGGGAGGCCACTATTTTCACGAAGCTCAATCTTCGAGGGCCCTACAACCTGGTGCAGATGCGCAAGGGGGACGAGTGGAAGACGGTGTTTGGCACTCGTTATGGTCATTTTGAGTACACCGTCATGCCATTTGGTCTGACCAATGCTCCCGCGCTTTTCCAGCATTTGATGAACGACATTTTTCGGGATATGCTGGATAGGTTTGTCGTGGTATATCTGGACGACAATTGGATCTAATCCCGGTCCAGGGATAGCCACCTTCGCCAAGTCCGTCAGGTATTACAATGTCTTCGGGAGCATAAACTCTATGCGAAGCTGGAGAAATGCCTCTTTTTCCAAACTTCCATAGAGTTCTTGGGGCATATCATCTCTCCCGAGGGCATTGCCATGGACCCAAGGGAAGTTGAGGCCTTGTGTAGTTGGGAACCCCCTCGTCGAGTAAAGGACGTACAACGTCTCTTGGGGTTCGCTAATTACTACAGGACCTTCATCCCGGATTTTGCCAAGCTGACGGATCCCATCACCCAGCTCCTGCGCAAGAAGGTCCCGTTCAAGTGGGGCCCCCCACAGCAACAGGCTTTTGAGGCTCTAAAGAAAGCCTTCATTGCCGAACCTATATTGAGGCATCCTGATCTGAATCATCCATTTGTGGTCGAGACAGATGCCTCCAACATAGCTATTGGGGTGGTGTTGCTACAAGCCCCAACGGATGGCGCACCTCTTTTCCCGTGCGCATATTATTCAAGGAAGCTCACAACTTCTGAGCGCAATTATACCATTTGGGAAAAGGAGTTGCTGGCCATCAAGGCTGCGTTCGAGACCTGGCAACATCATCTGGAGGGGGCTCGGCATAAGCTGGAGGTTTGGACGGATCACCGTAACCTGGAACATTTGTCCACTGCCAAGAAGTTGAACCAACGACAGATCCGGTGGTTGTTGTTCTTCGCTAGGTTCAACTTTTCAGTCACATACGTTCCCAGTGGAGAAAATCGGACAGCGGATGCCCTATCTCATAAACCCGAGTACCATAGTCCCGAGGACCCTCTTCCTCCATGTACGGTCCTGCCACCGGAAGCTTTGGCTGTTATTCAGGACCCGGTGGATTTGAGTAAGAGAGGCGCAGCGCGTAGACGCTTGGTCACAGCAAAGAATGGGGGAAATTGGACCTGACTCCCCATGGACTCTAGAGGAGGGCTTGCTACAGCATCGAGGACTATTGTACGTACCCACCAGGACGCTTAGAGACCTCATCATGACTCAATGTCATGACAATTCTGCTGCTGGCCATTTTGGCTTCTTTAAAACTTTTCACCTAGTCACACGGACTTTTTGGTGGCCTCGAGTCCGACATGACGTCTTTTCTTATGTCGCCTCTTGTATTACGTTTCGACAAGCGAAGGCCACGTCGGGTGCGCCTCCTGGACTCCTTCAACTGCTGCCGACTTTGGGTAGACCATGGGGGGCGATCTCCATGGACTTTTTGACGCACTTTCCCTCATCATCGGGTTATATGACGGTACTCGTGGTGGTTGACATGCTCACCAAGATGGCTCATTTTATCCCTTGTCGGAAGTTGCCATCGGCCCGCACTACTGCCCAGTTATTTCTGCAGCATGTTTTCCGTTTACATGGTCTGCCGGACAGGGTGGTTTCGGATCGCGGTGTCCAGTTTACCACTCAGTTTTGGAAGAACCTCATGACGGCATTACAAGTGCAGGTGTGTTTGGCGTCGGCGCACCATCTGGAGACTGATGGCAGGACTGAAAAAGTGATTGGCATCCTCACCCAATATCTGAGATGTTTTGTCAACCATCGGCAGAACGATTGGGTGACTTACCTCCCTTTGGCGGAGTTTGCCTTTAACAATCCGCAGCATACATCTACTCGCGTAACGCCGTTTTATGCAAACGTGGGCTACCATCCACTATTTTTCCCGTTGTCAATTGTGGACTCCCCGGTCCCAGAAACGTGAGAATTTCTCAAGGAGTTGCAGTCGGTTCACCGATTAGTGGCGCAACAACTTGACCGGGTGAAGGAGGACTACAAATGGTTTGCGGATCGTTCACGTCAGGCGACGCCTCCACTAGCTGTGGGTGACAAGGTGTGGTTATCCACAAAGCACCTTCGGGTCGATCGCCCGATTAAGAAGTTGGACCACCGCTTCATTGGTCCATTCCCTATTGAGGCGGTCATCAATCCCGTCACGTATCGACTCACCCTGCCGCGCTCCATGCGCATTCAACCTGTCTTCCACCATTCCCTTCTGGTTCGTGTCTCCCCATCGTGTACACTCCATTCTCCTGAAGGTACAGCTTCTCCATCGGTACCCAGTGATGAGACCGCTGCTGATGACACGGTTGTCAGCATTTAGGATTCTCATTGGCTGAAGGGGAGATTTCAATACTTTGTCAGGCAGCTGGTGAATGGATTGGAGGTTCTCTCTTGGGTGGATGCTTCCACAGTTTGTGCTCCGGACCTTATCCAGAGGTTCCATGAACACTTCCCATCGAAACCACATCCGGCTTGTCAGACTTGGGGGAAGGGCCCTGCGGTGAGGGATAGTGTTGTGCCTCTGAGGTTTGAACCAGGTCAGTCAGCAGATGTAGGCTCGAGTGAGGAGGAAGATCTGGCATTGAGATTTGAGCCTGCATTGCTGAGTGACGTTGAGAGGAGTCTGGGGGAGGAGGAGGAGTTGAATCTGAGAGATGAGCCTGATTTATTAGAAGTTTCAGAGACGTCTTCCTCTTCTGGAACTCCCTCCCTGATTGCACCTCAGGTGTTAACTGTTAATCAGGAAAGCGTGCCAGAGGCTTCAAGCGGTGATGAAACTGCCGGATGCTGGCTGGATGCTAGGACTAGGAGAAGATTGAGATGTCATTCTCAATTAGAAAAGAGACGTCCAGCCAAGGATTAATTAATGAGACTGACACGCCCCTTCAGGGGATATATAAGGAGCGTGCTAACGCCTCTCCCCCGCTCGAAGCAAAGTGGATTTTTAGTGCTTTTGGGATTCGGAAGAATACGTTTGAAGCCACTGTCGTGATTTATGGACAATTCAGACTTGCCAGACAGATTCCAGGAAGACTGCTAAGGACTGTGAAAACTGAGCAGTTAACTCAATACACCTCTTCTGTCCTGGATTATATTAACTCCATGATTAACAGTGTCACAACTGAAAAACAGATTACCATATACCCCAATCAGAAGCCATGGATGAATAGGGAGGTCTGTCTCCTGCTCAGGGCCCAAGATGCTGCCTTCAGATCTGGTGACAGACAGGCCTATAGTGCAACAAGGGCTGATATGAGAAGAGGCATCAAGAAAGCAATGCGTAGCTACAAGCTAAGTATTGAGGATCACTTCACTAACTCCAATCCCCGGCGTATGTGGCAGGGCATCCAGAACATCACCAACTATAAACCTGCCCGCTTTACTCCCTCATTCGCTAATGTCTCATTTCTCGATGAGCTAAATGACTTTTATGCTCGTTTTGAATGAGACAACCAGGAAACAGCCACCAAGACCAGACCCTCTGTAGACTTACAGCCCCTCACACTTTCAATCACTGAAGCCTGCACTGTTCTGAGCAGTATGAACACACGCAAAGCTGCAGGCCCCGATGGCATTCCAGGACGTGTACTTAGGGCCTGTGCTGGACAGCTGTCTGTGGTTTTGACTGACATCTTCAATCTGTCTCTTTCCCAAGCAACTGTACCAACTTGCTTCTTGACCATCTCCATTGTGCCGATGCCTAAACACTCCAAGCCAGAGTGTTTGAACAACTACCACCCTATAGCACTTACACCTACAATCATGAAGTGCTTTGAGCGGTTAGTGCTGGCACACCTCAAACTTGTCTCCCAATCACACTGGAACTCTACCAATTTGCCTATAGCAAGAACAGGAGCACCAAGGATGCTGTTTCCATAGCATTACATACCATTCTAACACACCTGGACAATAAGAACACCTATGCAAGAATGCTGTTTGTTGACTAGTTCAGCATTCAATACAGTCATTCCCTCCAGGCTGATCACTAAACTTGGTGACCTTGGCATTAATACTACTCTCTGCAATTGGATACTGGACTTCTTGACAAACAGACCACAACATGTCAAGTTGAATAACTCTACCTCATCCACCATCACACTAAGTACTGGCATTCTCCAAGGCTGTGTGCTGAGTCCCTTCCTGTTCTCTCTTTTCACCTATGTCTGCAGGCCTGTGCATGGCTCTAACACCATTATCAAGTTCACAGACGACACCATGATGATCAGACTCATCAACGATAATGATGACTCAGAGTACAGGAAGGAGGTGCAGAGCCTAGTTACATGGTGCACTGACAATAACTTATTACTCAACACTAGCAAGACCAAGGAGCTCATTGTGGATTTCAGGAAGAAGAATGCTTGCACACATTCTCTTATATACATCAACGGGAGAACGGGAGAACGTGTCACCAGCTTCAAGTTCCTGGGGATCCACCTCTCTGAGGATCTGTCCTGGCAGATCAACACCACCAGCCTGATCAACAAAGCTCACCAGCGCCTCTTCTTTCTGAGATTACTGAGGAAGAACCACCTTTCCCCAACTATTTTTTTTATATATATAAAAGTTTTTATTTTTAAGACAAACATACACAAACAAAACATAAAAACATAAAACCATTTTCCATTTTATATACATACAGTGTGTCAGTTGGTTACAAATCTTTTGTGCTATCCTTTCATAGTCATTACTCACAGTTTATATAGATTTTCACATTGTCAAACTAACATATGTGTTATGTCTCACCTATGTTCATAGATGAGAAGACAAGGTTTCAGAATTCAAAATATTCAAGCAGAAACAAAACCGGATTCAAAAGGGTTAATTAGCACTGTTTTCCAGTCCTTGGCAGACTTCCCGGAACCTGTCAGGCTAATCAGAATTGTCCATAAATCACAAGGCCACTCCAAATGTATTCTTTCGACTCATCAAACACTTTGCTTCCAAGCAAAGCCTGAGAGTCAGCACGCCTCTTTAAATCACCTGGATAGGCGTGTCAGTCTCTCCAATCAATGTCTGGCCTGATGCCTCCCTTCAGATTGACGTTTCCTGGTTCTCCTAGTTCTGGCATCAATCCATGATCTGTCAGTTTCCTCACTGGAAACTTCTGTCTCATTTTGTTGATCATTTGCTGGCATGAACGAAGTCAAAGGTTCTGGGGAGGATTGTCTCTGTGACAATCTCTCATCCTCCTGGCTCACGTCTGTGTCCTCTGATAATTCAGACTCCACATTCACAGCAGGCTCCAACCTTCCATCGTCAGAGTCATCAGAGTCAAAACTCCCAGCAGGATCAATCCTTCCAGTCACAACACTATCCCTCACCGCAGGGCCCTTCCCCTGAGTCTGACGATCAGGATATGGTTTTGAAGGGAATTGTGCATGATATATTCGAATAAGATCTGGGGCATGTACCTTGGACACATCCTGCCAAGAACGAATCTCCGTTTCATTTTCTAATCTCCCCACAAAGTACTGGAATCGTCCCTTCAGCCATCGTGAATCATAAATTCCAACCACTGTGGTATCTGTAACAGGTTCAGTGCTGGGCCTAGATGGAGAGCCTGTATCTTCTGGAGAATGGAGAGTACACGATGGGGTGTCAGGTACTAACAGGGAGCGATGAAAAACAGGGTGAATGCGCATGGAGTGCGGTAGGGTGAGCCAATAAACCACAGGATTAATAACTGCCTCGATAGGGAAGGGACCAATAAAGCGATGATCCAACTTCCGAATCGGACGATCAACTCGAAGATGTTTCGTTGACAACCACACCTTGTCACCCACAGCCAACGGAGGCGTCACTCAACGCGAACGATCTGCGAAATGTTTATAATCTGCTTTCGCTCGTTCCAATTGTCTGGAAATTAACTGGTGTACGGCATATAACTCCGACAAAAAGTCTCGTGCCTCTGGAACTGATGAATCTGTGATCGACAGGGGGAAAAACCTCGGATGATAACCCACATTGGCGTAAAAAGGCATCATGTGGGTGGAGGTGTGTTGAGAATTATTAAAGGCAAACTCTGCCAATGGAAGATAGGTCACCCAGTCATTTTGTCATTGATTTACAAAACATCTGAGGTATTGGGCGAGGATGCCAATTACTTTCTCAGTCCTGCCATCGGTTTCCGGATGGTGCGCCGACGCTAAACATACCTGTACTCGTAGAGCATTCATTAGACTTTTCCAGAATTGAGCGGTGAACTGAACACCGCGATCTGAAACAACTCTGTCCGATAAGCCATGTAAATGGAATACGTGTTGTATAAAAAGCTGGGCAGTAACACGAGCCGAGGGTAATCTTCTACAAGGGATGAAATGGGTCATTTTAGTGAGCATATCAACCACCACGAGTACCATCATATAACCTGATGACGAGGGCAAGTGTGTTAAAAAGTCCATGGAGATTGCTCCCCATGGTCTGCCCGGAGTCGGCAGTGGTTGAAGGAGTCCAGGAGGCGCACCCGATGCTGCTTTCGCTTGTCGACATTGTACACAAGAAGCAACGTAGGCAAACACATCATGTCGAACTCGAGGCCACAAAAAGTCCAGGTGACCAAGTGCAGAGTTTTGTAAAAACCAAAATGACCAGCAGCGGGATTGTCATGACATTGCATCATGATGAGGGCTCTAAGCGTCCTGGTGGGTACATACAATAAACCCCGATGTCTTAACAAGTCCTCCTCCAAAGTCCATGGGGAATCAGGTCCAACTTCCCCCCTTTTCTGCTGCGTCCATGCGTCTAATCGCTGCGCCTCCCGTATTCGAGCCCGCAAATCTACTGGATCTTGAAGCACAGCCAAGGATTCCAGTGGCAACACCGTTCATGGAGGAAGAGGATCCTCGGGACCAAGATATTCGGGTTTCCTAGACAACGCGTCTGCTCTCCGATTCTGTCCGCTTGGAACATAAGTAACGGAAAAATTGAACCTTGCGAAAAACAACGACCACCGGATCTGGCATTGGTTCAACTTCCTGGCGGTAGACAAATGTTCCAAGTTTCGGTGATCCATCCAAACCTCCACCTTATGCCGAGCTCCCTCTAAGTGATGTCGCCAGGTCTCAAATGCAGCTTTAATGGCCAACAACTCCTTTTCCCAAATAGTATAATTATGCTCAGAAGCTGTGAGCTTCCTAGAATAGTATGCGCAAGGGAAAAGAGGTGTGCCATCCATTGGAGCTTGCAACAATACCGCCCCGATAGCCACATTAGAGGCATCTGTCTCGACCACAAATGGACAATTCGGATCAGGATGCCTCAATATCGGTTCGGCCACAAACGCTTTCTTTAAAGTTTCAAAAGCCTGTTGTTATGGAGGCCCCCACCGGAACGGGACCTTCTTACGAAGGAGCTGAGTGATAGGATCCATTAACTTAGCAAAACCTGGAATGAAGGTCCTATAGTAATTGGCGAACCCCAGAAGACGTTGCACGTCCTTTACTCGACGAGGGGCTTCCCAACTACACAAGGCCTTGACTTTTTTAGGATCCATAGCGATACCCTTGGGAGAGATGATATGCCCTAAAAGCTCAATTGAAGACTGAAAAAAGAAACACTTCTCCAGTTTCGCATAGAGCTTATGCTCCCGAAGACGCTGCAGTATTTGACGGACCTGATGAAGGTGGTGATCCCTGGACTGGGAGTAGATCAAAATGTCGTCCAGATATACCACGACAAACCTATCCAGCATATCCCGAAAAATGTCGTTCATCAAATGCTGGAAAAGCGCGGGAGCGTTGGTCAGACCAAATGGCATGACGGTGTACTCAAAATGACCATAACGAGTGCCAAACGCCGTCTTCCACTCGTCCCCCTTGCGCATCCGAACCAGGTTGTAGGCCCCACGCAGATCGAGTTTAGTGAAGATAGTAGCCTCCCGCAACCGCTCCATTAATTCCGGAATGAGCGGCAAAGGATAGCTATTCCTCACTGTGATAGAGTTCAGACGGCGATAATCACAACATAAACGTAATTCTCCCGACTTCTTTTTAACAAAAAGAACGGGAGCCAAAAGAGGAGACGACGATGGTCGAATAAACCCCCGAGCCAAGTTTTTATCTAGAAACTCTCTAAGCACAGCCAACTCAGGCTCTGACATGGAGTATAACCGACCCTTGGGCAGTGGAGCATCTGGTATCAGGTCTACAGGACAATCATAGGCACGATGCGGTGGTAACTGATCCGCCTCCTTCTCGCTGAAAACGTCGGAGAAGTCCAATAGCTCCGGAGGTATGGAAACAGCAGAAGTGGCGGTGATATCCTGGCCAGCGCAGATATGTCTCAAATGGTCCATACATTGGAGACTTGGAAAGGAAATGGCATTCTGCGCCCAGGCCACCAACGGATCATGCAAACGCAGCCAGGACACACCGAGTACCAAGGGGAGATGAAGATTCGAGGTGATATAAAAACTTATCGCCTCCTCATGATCCCCAATGACCATACGCACTGGCTGGGTGGCGAAACAAATGGGCCAAGACTTGAGCTCACGCCCATCCATGGTTTCCACCTTAATGGGTGGTTCCACAGCAATCAATGGGATCTCATAGTGCGTAGCAAAAACTCGGTCCATAAAGCTGGTTGTAGCCCCTGAGTCCACCAATGCAACAGCGGGAATTCCTTCCTTCTGGGACTGCAAAAAGATTTGAGTGTCCAAAAGTAAATGCCGAGGAGGCCCTGGATTCACTTCAGCAATTTGGGGTGGGGGTGTGGAACGTGCCCGACCTAGGGTTTCCCTGAGGTCGGGCCTACCCTGTTTCCCAACGGGTCAGTAATGGATTCAGGCACAGGTTTACGGGTCCCTCTCCATTTGCAGGAATTAGCAAAATGTCCCGAACCCCCGCAATAAAGGCACAAGCCTTCCTGAAACCTTCTAGAATGTTCTCGCACCGTTAAACGAGGGCGGAGTGCACCCAACTCCATCGGCTCCTCGGTCTTAACCATAGTTTGAGAAACTTTCGATGGCGTGGTTTGTAAACGAGGAAGAGAAGATGGTTCCACAATGGGCCATTTGCTTCCACGCTGTTGTAAGCGGGCTTTAATTCACAAAAACTGTGTTACTAGTGCATCCAAAGTTGCACCCGCTCCGCATGCACTAACTCATCTTTGATGTTATCTGCCAAGCCCTCCTGAAACGCATCCATGTGAGCCGATTCGTTCCAGGTGGAATCCATACAGAGCAAACGAAATTCTGCAATATATTCCTGCAGGGGGCGTTTCCCCTGATAAATGTCCCGTAACCGTCTTGCCACAGTTTGAGTTTTAATTGGGTTTTCAAACATAGCCCTCATTTGTTGCTGAAAACCCTGAAAATTATCTAATAAAGGACTATCTTGAGTTAACAAGGGAGTAGCCCATTTGGCAGCCTGCCCAGACAAAAGGCTAATAATAAATCCTACCTTAGCCCGGTCATTTGGAAAGTCTTCAGGCCTCAAAGACATAAATAACTGACACTGCCCCCAAAATGCCGGAAACATGTCCATTTGTCCTGAAAATTTCTCCGGCATGGATACCGGGCTTTTCCTCAAGGGAGGGGCTGAAGGAGCAGCAGGAATTTGCAAACTTGAAATATGATTCACCAACTGAGTTACCTGGTTTTGGAGGGTCTGGTTACTCTGTAGCAGTTGGTTTATTTGTTGCTGTTGCTGCTCCACCAAACGCTGCAGTTGAGTTGAATCCATCTTGGTTGAAAGATGTTTGGCCAGAAGCAAAAATGTTATGTCTCCCCTTTAATTGCAGGAGGGCAAAACGAAACAAGCAGTTCACAAACCAAAAAGCAAACCTTCCCAAAAGGACTGTGGAAGGGTTTCCAGTCCTCAGCAATAAATCCAAACTCTGTCCAGCAAACCTGATGTGGCTATAAATCCCAAAGCCTCAAAGAGTTCTCTCCATGTGTTCACTCCCATAAATCACTTTGCTTCTGGCAAAGCTCACCAGCCAAGCCATTTCCTTTTATCCACTATGAGGGCGTGTTAATCTCCTTAATTAGTCACTGGCTCGACGCCTCCTTCCTAATTGTGATTGACGCCTCAACTTTCGTCTGTTACGCACATCTAGCCAGGTTCTTTCCAAAGACTCCTCCCCACTAGAAAAGTCTCGCAAGTGTTCCTGGTTAGCTATTCCCGGCTGTTGCTCAGCCAGAGGAGAAGAATCAGAGGAGGTCGAAGGTCCTGACAGCTCTATTAAATCAGGTTCGTCCCTCCTAGTTACATCCATTTCCTCATCCTGACTGCAATCCAAATCGCTCAACAGAGCCGGCTCATAATTTACTGCCATTTCCTCTTCGCTTGAGCTCCCATCTGCCAACGGAACAGATTCCAACTCCGGAGTCACAACACATATCTATCATACATAACATATAATACATATTTACATAACATATACATTTGTACATTTTTACAATTTTCCATCTTTCTAGTCTTCTATCCTAGCAACCTTGTCTTATTTTAATTCTGAGACCTTCCTTTTTCCCCACCATTGATAGAATTTATCCCATACTTTATAATATTCAGTCTCATCCTTATTTTTAATTTCCAAAGTTAATTTATCCATCTCGCCGCATATCCATATTTTTTAATTACTTCGCTTTCATTGGGAATTTCTTTATCTTTCCACTTTTGAGCATAAGCTAACCTTGATGCCATGAACACATGTATTATTAGATACAACACCTTACAACACTTATTGTATCTCTCTGTAATGATTCCCAGCAGGAAAAAATCCAGTTTATACTCGACTTTATGCCCAACCATCTCTTCTAACCATCTCTGAATCTTATGCCAAAATTCCTGGGCTTTTCTACACGACCACCATATATGATAATATGATCCATATTCCTGGGTGCATTTCCAACAAGCAGACAATACATTTTGATACATCTGAGCTAATTTTGTTGGTGGGAGGTGCCATGTATAAAACATTTTATATAAAATTTCTTTATATGATGTGGCCAATATTTTTTTTATTTATCTCCCATAAGGTTTGCCAATTGTCCAAATTAATACCATATCCAATATCTTTAGCCCAAGCCAACATTATTTCTTTTACTTGTTCCTCCTCTAATTTATAATCCAATAAAAGTCTATAAATTTTCCTTATCAATTTGTCATCTGCTCTCAGTAATATTTCATCTAATTTCATTTTCTGTTTGCTGATTCCCCATTCTTCCATATCTTTTCTGTATCGTGATTGAACTTGTAAGTAAGCCCACCATTCCTGATCCACCCCTTGTTCTTTTAATTCTTGCCTTGATTTCAATTCTCCAATCTCATTTAGAATGTCTTTGTATGTTATAATTTTCCCTTGGCCAAGCAGGTTTGGATATACTAAAGCTTCAAGAGTAGATAACCATATTGGTGTTTCTATATATATTTGTTGTTTTGTTTTATTCCATATTAATAA
>NW_020769527.1:313666-326308 GCF_900518735.1 Pseudonaja textilis | reverse complement strand
GACTGGCAGAAACGGTTAGAACTCCCCTTCAAAATTCAAACAAACAGAGAGCTCTTTGCAGTAACGTCCTCATTCAAAATAGTCATTTTGTTTCTGGCAAAAGGCACCAGCTCAGCTGTGTCCTTTTATACCCATTAAGGCAACGTGCTAATTAACTGGCTTGCCCTTCAGATTAACGTTTCCGGGTTCTGACGTCAATCCACGATCTAACAGTCATCAGATTCAAAACTCTTAACAGGACCGATCCTTCCAATCACAACATATATATATATATATATATATATATAATTATTATTATTATTACATTTTTAGTTGTATAGTTATCTGCTATTCAGTTAGTATTACTCTTTACTGTTTATCTTAGTTATACAGTTACTTTAGTTAGTAGAATTTACAATTCCAGGCGGGGAGTGTGCTGTCCAGACAGTTTAGAGTTAATGGGATTTGGAATAGTTAGTTAGGAATTGAGAGCTGTTCCCTTAAGGGAATGCATCATGGTAAATGTGGTTAAGGTATCCTGGGAAATGTAGTCCATGTCTTGTGGTCACATCTGTAATCCTGATTGGTCACTAAATTGACCCTTGTTGGGTTGGGGGAGGATCCCTCACTCTTGCCTGAATCCATTACCATGCAGCTGCTTCAATCATCATGGGGATGAGAGTTTCTTTTCTTTCTACACCATAATGCAGATATGGAAAGGATTGGACATTAAGAAGAACCTCATCATAACTATGAGTTGATAAGGATGCCTGATGAACCAATAAAAAAAGACTTTGTATGGATGCTTTGTGGAGTTGCTCTGTCTGCTTTAAACCCATCCAGAGAGTAATAAGCAGAACAGTAGAAAGATAATAATATTATATTATAATATTTATTATAATATTATAATATAAAAACAATAGTTTTGTTCTTTGATTTTATTCCATACTGCCAATTGAGCATGTCTTATGTAGTGCCTTTGGAAATATTGATTTGCCGTGTTTCTTCCATACCAAAGGAATGCATGCCACCCTAATTGAATATTGTGGCCCTCCAGTGTTAATATTCTCCTATTCCTTAGGGTTATCCACTCTTTTACCCATGTAAGTGTTGCAGCTTGATAATACGGTTCCCAGTCAGGCAGACCAAACTCTCCTTTTTCTTTTGATTCTTGCAATAGTTTCAATTTAATTCTCGGTTTCTTTCCTTGCCATATACATTTCAACATTATTTTATTCAAATTCTCAAAATATTTTTCTGTAGTTTTATGGGTATGTTTTGATGTGAATATTTTATAATCAGTATTCATACATCAATCTAATCTCACTTCAATCTTCTCTTTAAACCACTTCTTTTGTTGTCTATATTGTCCTACTTGTACTTAGTGGGATAGATTAGGAGTAATAATAATAATAAATATAAGAATAGTACTAATAATACTAGTGAATGCTATCCTAATAATAACAATAACAATAGTAATAATCACAGTAATGGTACTAACACAGTAACAGTAATAGAAGTGCTAATGGCAATAATAGTAATAGTAATAATGATAATGATAATGCTGATGCTGATGCTGATGCTGATAGTAGCAGTAATAGTTCCCAACAAGGAAAATGTCAGTTATGGTTCAATTCAAGAGAGTTCAAAAGGTGCCTCTCTATTTGACTTTGATCTTCCATTTTATCTGTCCAAAGAAAATCTTCCCTTTTTAATTCATCAGGTACCTTTGTGGTGTATAGCTTTTAGTATGTCTCTTCAAAAACT
Organism: Pseudonaja textilis; assembly: GCF_900518735.1. Next base: position 324,562 of record NW_020769527.1, on the reverse strand, counting down.
GGCTGACTTTAACTGTCTTTAGGTGTAGTCCTTGTTGTTTATGATCCCCAATTCATCAGCCAAACTGTAAAATATAAATTCACTGTAAAATGTAAAATCACCAAAAGTCCAAAACAACAAAGGGGAAACCAGGAAAGCTAATATCACAAAGTGGGTCTATTCTTCTCTTCCAATCTTGCAGATATACAGGTGAAACTCAAAAAAATTAGAATATTGTGCAAAAGTTCATTTATTTCAGTAATGCAACTTAAAAGGTGAAACTAATATATGAGAAAGACTCATTACATGCAAAGCAAGATAGTTCAAGCCGTGATGTGTCATAATTGTGATGATTATGGCTTACAGCTCATGAAAACCCCAAATCCACAATCTCAGAAAATTAGAATATTACATGCAATCAATAAAACAAGGATTGTACATAGAACAATATCGGACCTCTGAAAAGTATAAGCATGCATATGTACTCAGTACTTGGTTTGGGCCCCTTTTGCAGCAATTACTGCCTCAATGCGGCGTGGCATGGAAGCTATCAGCCTGTGGCACTGCTGCGGTGGTTTGGAAGAACAGGATGCTTCAATAGCGGCCTTCAGCTATTCTGCATTGTTCAGTCTCATGTCTCTCATCTTTCTCTTGGCAATGCCCCATAGATTCTCTATGGGGTTCAGGTCAAGCAAGTTTGCTAGCCAATCAAGCACAGTAATCCCATGGTCATTGAACCAGGTTTTGGTGCTTTTGGCATTGTGGGCAGGTGCCAAGTTCTGCTGGAAAATGAAGTCAGCATCCCCATAAAGCTCTTCTGCAGAAGGAAGCATGAAGTGCTCCAAAATCTCCTGGTAGACGGCTGCGTTGACCCTGGACTTAATGAAGCACAGTGGACCAACACCAGCAGATGACATGGCTCCCCAAATCAACACAGACTGTGGAAACTTCACACTGGACTTCAAGCATCTTGCAATGTGTGCCTCTCCATTCTTCCTCCAGACTCTGGGTCCTTGGTTTCCAAATGAGATGCAAAAGTTGCTCTCATCAGAAAAGAGGACTTTGGACCACTGAGCAACAGACCAGTTCTGTTTTTCTTTAGTCCAGGTAAGATGCTTCTGAAGTTCTTTGTTGTTCAGGAGCGGCTTGACAAGAGGAATACGACATTTGAAGCCCATGTCCAGGATCCACCTGTGTGTGGTGGCTCTTGATGCACTGACTCCAGCCTCAATCCACTCCTTGGGAAAGTCCCCAACACTTTTGAACGGCCTTTTCTTGACAATCCTCTCCAGGCTGCGGTCATCCCTGCTGCTTGTGGACCTTTTTCTTCCACACTTTTCCCTTCCACATAACTTTCTATTAATGTGTTTTGATACAGCACTTTGGAAACATCCAACTTCTTTTGCAATTACCGTTTGAGGCTTTCCCTCCTTATGGAAGGTGTCAATGATGGTTTTCTGCACAACTGTCAGGTCAGCAGTCTTTCCCATGATTGTGATTCCTACTGAACCAGACTGAGAGACCATTTAAAGGCTCAGAAACCCTTTGCAGGTGTTAATTAGCTGATGAGAGTGGGACACTTTGAGCCTAGAATATTGAACATTTTCACAATATTCTAATTTTCTGAGATTGTGGATTTGGGGTTTTCATGAGCTGAAAGCCATAATTATCACAATTATGCCACATCACGGCTTGAACTATCTTGCTTTGCATGTAACGAGTCTATCTCATATATTAGTTTCACCTTTTAAGTTGCATTACTGAAATAAATGAACTTTTGCACGATATTCTAATTTTTCAAGTTTCACCTGTATATCCTCTTTGCCCAGAGGTGTCTCCCTCGTATCTTATTTCAGTTTCAAAATGCTCTGTCCGTGCCCAGAGGAAGAATCATTTTGTCTCCCATGTTGTCTTTTATGGTCACTTTCTAGGAGAAACAACTCAATTTTTTCCCAGCCTTCACTCTATCCAACTCTTCTTTTGTAAAACTCCCCAAAAGACAACCAGTCTGGATACACCTTGCAGGGTTTTTTTAATAGTATTTTTGCTGCTATAGCTCTCCCTTGGTTTTTCTTCTTTTATGAGTCCTAAAACTGCTCCACCATTCCCCTCGCCGCTTCTACAGTAAGGAGGGGGTGGAGAAAAAGTCCACCCCTCCTTCTTGCTGGAGCCCCTTGTTCTCTTAAGTCAACTTAGGGGTTTCACTCAAAGTAAATTCCATTCACTTTGTAGAAATCGGAATTAGTTGTGGCCAGATGTGGTCCACTGTTCTTCCGCTTTGCCACCGCTCGCTCCGACCAGCTGTCAGCTCTTCAATTTGGCCATGCAGGCCATCTTCTTCCCTGTCCTCTTTCAGGAAGGATTTCTCCCGACCCTCAACATGGACCACTGCCTATGTGCGATCGACGAACAGCCCTTCCTCTCCGGTTACCCCTCCAAGGCAACTTCGGCTTTGAAAAGCCCTCTGGACAGATGGAAATTGGCTATGTTCCATGGAGTGCCTGCTTGCATGCCCGTTTGGGCTGACAGCTGGCCCTGCCTCCCACAATAGTGCGGTGTTGTTGTTGTAACCAAGCTGTTTGCAGCACCAGTGGAAGATCGATGTGGTCAGCCATGAAAATGGTTAACTTTTCAGGATGTTGATTTATTTTCACTTACAAAGGCACTGTGGCATGAGTGAGGGGGAATGCTTTTAAAATTAGTTTGTCAATAATTATCACTGGCAATGGAGACTTCAGAGGAACACTGGGGATCTTAAGTTTCTGGACTGTGGATAGGCTTATGAAGGCTTATGAAGCCAGCAGTTGCCCCAGAATCTATCAAAACAGGATTGGACGTTTCCTTTTTTGCCCCCAGTTTTTTTTAAATTATTATTTTTAAAATATACATCAACATCAATACATGAACAGTGTGGCATCTGGGTATCATTCATTTTGGGACAAGTGACAATAATAATATTAATAATATTTGTTACATTAACCAAACTTATGAAATCCTAGTATTAATATACATGTATGTTTTAAAGTAGTTATTCAATATTTCAATGTTCCATTTTAATGCCAATCACAATATTATTTGAGCTTACATAGTAATGCCATCTTTCAACCTCTAATCTTTCCATCTAACTATTACTTTATATAAGAGTGAGTATTCTTATTTCTACCTTTACTCTAGTTTTTAATCAGGCCATCATTATATTAAAAAAAAGAAAGAAAAAGAAAAAAATATTTCCTTTCTTTCCATCACCTCTTGTTCATTTTAATGCTTCAATTCTTTTTTTCCCTAAATTTTTTATTTTTAACAACAAACATAAACAAACACAAACATAAACATGAAACATAAAACCATCTTTCCATTGTACAGTGTGTCGGTTGGTACATATCTTCTTCTGCACAATATCAACTGTCTTTCCCTTCTAAATACATTATTAAAATATAAATTGCATCATCCTTTTTGAGCAGATCTCAATTTTTACATATCTCAATTCAAAATATCATTCATTTCATTATAATCAAATATAACATATTACATTGTCTTATCTTTATTATTATATTTATACTGTATTATATTTTATTTTCCTATTTTCTTATTTAACCATTGATAAAATAAATCCCAAATTTTATAATACTCTTTGTCTTCTTGCTCTCTAATTGCTAATGTCAATTTACTCATTTCTGCACATTCCATTATTTTCTTAATCTCCTCTTCTTTCGGGATTTTTTCACTTTTCCAATTTTTGGCAAATACAATTCTAGCTGCTGTCAAAACATTTATAATCAAATGTGTCAATTCTTTACTGCAGGGGTCACCAACCTTCTGGACCTCAGGGACCACCAAACTCATAATTTTTGATCCCAGGGACCACTAACTGGTTCTATGGGCATGGCCTAATTTGTGGGTGTGGCTTGGTGGTCATGTGACTGGCTGGGCATGGCTTGTATGTAAATATTGTAAATATTTATATAAATATTGAATTTTTTATAAAAAAGAGCAACTTTTACCCAAAATCAGGCAAAGCAGGCAGATTGAGTTGCTCACAGAATCACAGATTCATTCAGAAAGCTATCTATCTGCCATTGGCTAGCTCAATCTGTCACATAAAATTTGCTTGCAAGCAAACTCATAAAATTAACTCACAACACACCATGCATGTAAATATTGAATTTTTTATTAAAAAAGAGCAAAAATTTCCCAAAATCAGGCAAAGCAGGCAGATTGAGTTGCTTACAGAATCATTCAGTGATCTATCTATCTGCCATCGGCTAGCTCAGTCTCTCAAATTTGCTTGCAGTGAGTCTGCACTGAATTTCCTTGCAAGCAAACCTTCAGTCCTTTTTTTTTTGAATAGATTTTATTGAATTTACAATTTAAAAACACATCGACAATACATTTACAAAACAGAAAGAGAATGGCTAGGGGGAAAGAAGGAAAACACCCGGCCTAACACACCGGATAAAGGCCGGTTGGGGGGAAGAGAAAAGATATAGAGGCAGAGAGGGGAAGGGAAGGGGAGGGAGAATAGGGTAGAAAATACAATTAAATACAATTAAAAACGAATGATATCTTTTTGTGACAGTCTGTAAGGATCATTTCTCTTCGTCATATCCAATCTACTCTTCTTTTCCATTATGTTTAAGTTACTCTTTATCATATACATAATTTGTCTCTGTATAAGCCAATTATACCATGAGTCCCAGTTGTCGTAAAATGTTGAGGACTCTTTGTTTCTTAACGCTATCGTTAGTTTATCCATTTCAGCACACCCACAAATTTTCTGAATAACCATTTGCTCTGAAGGTGTATGAGGTGATTTCCAACATTGAGCAAACGCTAATCTAGCCGCAGTTAGAATATGGATTATTACATATTTTGTCTTTTGGGATAAATATCTATCAGAGATCCCTAACAGGAAGAACTCTGGTTTATAGTCTATTTGTTCTTTAGTTATCTCCTCCAACCATTTTCTGATTTTTTGCCAAAATTTTTGGGTAATTTTACAAGACCACCACATGTGGAAAAATGTTCCTTCAGTGCTTTTGCATTTCCAACACCTTGAGGTCATGTTAGGGTTCATCGTCGCCAACCTCGAAGGGGGTAAGTGCCATCTATATAACATTTTATACATATTTTCTTTGTACGCCGCCGATTTCGTAATCTTGATGTTTCTACTCCAGATCTTTTCCCATTCTGTTAATGTAATGCTTCTTCCAATATTCCTACTCCACGTTATCATGTTCCCTTTCACTATCTCTTGCTCTAATTCTACCTCCAATAAATATTTATAAAATTTGGAGATATTCTTTTTATTTGATCCTAATAAGATTTTATCTAAATATTGTAATTTGCTATAGATTCCAAACTCTTTGATATCTTGTTTGTATCTGCTATGGATTTGTATATATAACCACTGGTCAATTTTAAATCCCTGTTCCTGTAAATCCTGTCGAGTTCTTAATTTTCCTAGAGGGTCTAATAAATCTTTATATTTAATCGTTTTTGTTATATCCAAATCGTTGGGATGAACCATTGCCTCCATTGTTGAAAGCCAAATTGGAATTTTTAAATAATGTTTTTTGCATATTTTTTTTCAAATTAGTTAATAATGAATCTCTAATAAGGTGTCTATGAAAATACGACTGTTTAGTTTTCCCCACTTCCCATAGAAATGCGTGCCACCCTCTCTGAAGATCGTGCCCTTCTAAGGCTAAAGTTCTTTTGTTGAGTAAATTAACCCAGTCTTTTAACCATAATAAGTTGGCTGCCCAATAATATAATTCCCAGTTTGGGAGCGCTAGCCCCCCTCTACTTTTTGCATCTTGTAAAGCCTTAATATTGATTCTAGCTTTTTTCCCTTGCCAAATAAATTTAAGTGTTACCTTATTTATATCTTCAAAAAAATTTTTTTGGTAATTTAATTGGGATTGTCTGGAATAAGTAAAGGAATTTTGGTAAGATGTTCATTTTGATCGTGGCAATCCTGCCTAATAGAGAAAGCTGCAGCTTATTCCAGGATTCTAGGTCTTTCTTAATTTGCTGTAATAGTTTATCATAATTATTCTCATAATTATTATTCTACCATATGCCTAAATATTTGACCTTTTTTGTTGCCTGTATCCCTATGGTTTTTTCTAATTCTTTCCTCTGATTCTCTGTTAGATTTTTAGTCATTAATTTTGTCTTATTTCTATTGATCTTTAATCCTGCTACTGAACTGAATTGTTCTAGTTCTTTTATTAGGTTATGTCCTTTTTCCATGGGTTCCTCTAGGAAGAAAACCATATCGTCTGCAAATGCCTGTAGCTTATATTCCTCTGCTTTGACCCTTACTCCTTGGATTTCAGAGTTTTGTCTTATCCACGTTAACAGTGATTCTAAAGCAAGTATAAATAGGAGGGGTGAGAGGGGGCAACCCTGTCTGACGCCCTTTTCAATGTTTAATGGGCCTGTTTGTTCACCGTTAATTAGTATGTTGGCCTGTTGGGTGTTGTAAATTGTTGTGATAATATTCTCGAATTTAGTGCCCAGACTCATGTTATAGATTTTTTGTATTAAAAAGTGCCAATGTAGATTATCAAATGCTTTCTCCGCATCTAAAAACATGAGTGCAAATTGTTTCTCTGGATGAACTTCATAATATTCTAAGACGTCAATAACGGTTCTTAGATTATTTTTGATTTGGCGGGACGGAAGGAAACCATTTTGATCTTCATGAATGTATAAATTTAAAACTTGTTTTACTCTATTCACTATGATTGAGGTAAATAATTTATAATCAGCGTTTAAAAGCGAAATTGGTCTATAATTGTTGATATATCTGGCATCTACATCCTCCTTCGGAATTAATGAAATCAACGCCCCCCTCCATGAGTCTGGCATTTTGGCTGCCAAAAGTACTTCGTTAAACACTTCCAGCATCAGTGGCCCTACTAACTCTATTGTAGCTTTGTACAATTCTACTGGAATCCCATCTGGACCAGGGGATTTATTATTACTTTGGTTCTCCATTGCAGATTTCAACTCAGACCATGTAATATCCTTATTTAATCATTCTTTCTCTCCTTCCCCTATTGTTTTATCATTCGTATTCTCCAGATAAGTTCTTAGTTTGTCTTCATTGATTTCTTCTTTTTTATATAATCTTTGAAAATAGTTTAATATAATATCTTTTTTCTTCTCAATCTCATGTTGTGGTATGCCTTTCTCGTCTATTAGTTGGTGTATCAGTCTCTTTTCTTTTTCTTTTTTAAGTTTATAAGATAGCCATCTTCCTGGTTTATTAGTGTGTTCAAAATAATTTTGTTTGGACCTTCTCAAACGAACTTCTATTTTATCTTGTTCAATTAAATTCAGCTTATGTTTGGCTAATATTAACTGGTTTTGTATTCCTTGAATCTTAGGGGTTTTTTGTAATTGTATTTCTAAGTCTTTGATTTGTTGTTGTAATACGTTTTGTCGGGCATAAGTTCTCTTGTTTCTCATAGCATTATAGGAAATTGTTGTACCTCTTATAATTGCTTTCATAGTATCCCAAATATTCTGTTTTGAAGTTGTTTCATTATTATTATCTTTTAGGAAATAGTTTAGCTCCTCTTTCAGCTTATTAATATACTCTTCTTCGTTTACTATTTGGGTATTTAGTGTCCATCTTTTTTTTATTCCTCTCCTGTCTCTCCAAATTAGCTGTATTGGGTTGTGGTCAGCCCATTCATTTGGTAGGATTTTAATTTCTTTTATTTCATTAGCCAAATCCAAATCCATCCAAGCCATATCTATTCTAGTCCAAATCTTATGTGGATTGGAATAGTATGTAAATTGTTTCTCTTCAAAGTTCCGTTCCCTCCATAAATCTTTTAAATTTAACTCTTTCATCATTTCCTTACATGCCGCAGAAAGTTCCCTTTTCCCCTTCTTGTTTTTTCCCATATTACTATGGTCTTTTTGGTAGTCTGCAATGGAGTTAAAATCACCAATCAAGCAAATGTTCCTTTTTTCGAAGCCTACTATGTTTTGGTGGAGGTGTTTAAAAAATTTCCCTTGGTCTTCATTTGGGGCATAGATTGCTACAAGTAAAAATGTGATGTGGTTTATCCAAACTTGTATAACCAGAGTTCTTCCTTCGGGATCCGACCAGGTTAATTCTCCCTTTACATCTTGTTTTACGTAAATTGCAATTCCTTTTTTCTTGTGTTTATCGGCCGGTGCCGTAAAAAGTTTCCCTAATTTTGGACAAATTAGATGTCTTTCATCATTTTTCGAAATATGTGTTTCTTGAAGACATATTATATCTGCGTTATGTCGAATAAGTTTTGAAAATATCCTTTTTCTTTTTGATATTGAATTTAATCCATTTATATTGATGGAGAGCAACTTCTTCCCCTCCACCATTTATCTACGTCTGTTTAGATTTTTGCCTAGTAATGATTCGATTCTCTTCTTGTTGTTGTTGTGGGATTTGCTCTTCTCTCCCAGGTTGTGATTTATCACTTCCTGAAATTGGAGAAAGTCGTTCCTTTTGGGTTCTGTGACGATATCGGTCCTCCTGTGGTCTCCTTTTAAGTTCTTCTTTAGTGAATTGACCATTCGTATCCGTGAGCTGTTGATAAAAGTCTTGGGCCTGTTCTATCGATTCTATTTTGATTTTCCTCTCTTTCCACGTAATTAACATCCCTTCCGGGATTAACCATTTAAATTGGATTCCTTTTTTATTTAAATCATTAGCTAGAAATTTATAATCTTGTCTTATCGTCCTCACTTTCTTTGTTTTGTATTCCTTGGATCTTAGGGGTTTTTTGTAATTGTATTTCTAAGTCTTTCTAAGCAATTATAAGAGGTACAACAATTTCCTATAATGCTATGAGAAACAAGAGAACTTATGCCCGACAAAAAGTATTACAACAACAAATTTGAGATTTCTTCTAACAACCGGTTCTTCAAACTGCTTAGAAAGTTAACAACCTGTTCTAGCGAATATGTGTGAACCAGTAGATCCCACCCCTGATAAGATCAATTAGATCATTTAAAATGCTTATAGAGGAAAGGGGTACATATGAAAAAAAGGTTGATGAATTAATTACTTCAGAAACCTTTAAAAATATAAATTTTATACAAAATCATCTATTTGTGGGACTTCCTCATGAAAAACTTATAGAAAGCATTGTAACTAATTTGAGGAAAAAATTGATGGATTGCGTACCTTTAAAAACAGGATGCCAATTTAAAGACACTGATCAATTAAAATTTCTAAATTATTTGGAGCCAGATTATTGGAACATTGAAGAAGTAGTAGTTCCATGGAGAGCAGTTGAAGAACAATTGGTTGCATTTGGTGAAATTTTCAATTATAAAATCAATATTAATGATTATCGTGATTTCATAGAAAATGTACTAAAAGATTCAAAAAATTATACAATTCCTTGCAGCATTAAAAAGGCTAGAGATATTATTAAAGCTACTGCAGTCAGTTCAGCAGAGGCAGAAAGGAGCTTCTTGCAGATGAACATAATAGGTTCAGAGGGCAGAAGTCGCCTTACAGTTTCCAATATTACAAACCTCCTGACCATCAGTCTAATTGGCTTACCTCTGCAAGAATGGGACCCTGTTCCTATAGTAAAGAAGTGGTTACGGGCACATCACACAGCTGATGATGCTTGTGTTAAACACAAGAAAACTGTAACTCGGGATGATAATAGAAAAGCAATTTGGCAGTACTTTAAATAAGTTTTATTGTTTTTTGTAAAGTTTTGTTATGTAATAGTTTTTGATAAATATTTTAAAATGTTCTAACAATATAGTTTTGTGTACTTTTATTATTTAAGCATTAAAGACATGACATAATAAACTACCTTTTTTTTTGGTATATCTTTTTTTAATACTTAGTCATTACGACAAAGAAGTGACGTTGAGTTGGCCTCACCCAGCCATCTGCAGCCCTCCCCGTAGCTCCCCATAGCTCCCCAGTCCTTGTCCTGCCCTCCTTGTAGCTCCCTGTAGCTCCCCAGGCCTCGCCCAGTCCTCCTTGTACCTCTTCGTAGCTGCCTGGGCCTCACCCAGCCCTCATCGTAGCTGCCCGGGCCTCGCCCTGCCCTCTCCAGGCCTCCCCAGGCCTTGGAAACTGGCAAAAAACACAAAACCTGAGTCACAAGACTGTGTGGGATGTTTTAACTGGTCATAAGTATGTGTGTGTGTGGCTGTCAAAACACCAAAAACAGGCTAAGTAGCTCTGTGGAGGTCAGTCATAAATTAGAACACTTCCTAAACAACTGGCCATTAAGTGAGGACCTGATCATTAAGTGAGGACCAATTACATTTGGTTTGCCAGTCACATGGCCACCTGCCTGGGCCTCACCCTGCCCTCTCCAGGGCTCCTCAGGTCTTGGAAACTGGCAAAAAACACTTGCTAAGCAACTGGCCATTAAGCGAGGACCTGGTCTTAATGAGGACCACTTACATTTGGTTTGCCAGTCACATGGCTACCTGGCCATGCTCACCCCAGTCACATGACCACCTAGCCTCGCCCAGTCAGCAAGCCACTCCCACCCCAGTCACATGACCACCAAGGCACACCCACAAATTAGGCCATGCCCAAAGAACCGGTTGTTAAGAAATTTGAATCCCACCCCTGTGCAGTATGTTTGTTATCCCCTGTTAAATCATTAGTATTTTAATATTTTAAAAATTACTCAGTGTTCCACCATAAATCCAATATCCCAATTGTTTAAAAACACCACTAAGACCAATCATTAATCATTTGATTAAATTTAATCAAACCTGGGATTATATCTCCAGTCCCCTAAAATTATAAGTTTCAATATATATTTTACACAATTTCCAATTTATATTTTCTACTTCTTTTAATTTCTAATATATACACTGTTATGTCCTTGGAACTGACCAAAGTTCCCAACCAAGTCCGTCTAT
>NW_020769527.1:286766-313656 GCF_900518735.1 Pseudonaja textilis | reverse complement strand
TGAGCATGTCTGCTTGTTAGTATGCAGACGCGACAGCCCTTTATTCCGTTGAATAAAGCCTTTACTTGTGAATGCTCTGGTTTGGTCTCTCATTCCTTAATCTATAATATACACCGTATTGAGAGTTATTTTATCTCTATCCATCTTCTCTTAATCTTTTTGAGACTTCATCATTTATTGACTTTTTGATCCCTCTTTTATATTTCTCTCTTGGGACCTTATTTCTCTTTCTACCATTTTTATACCAACTAAATATTCTTTCTGGCTTATCCCTTGTCTCCTTCTGCTGCATCATTTGAGCACCCATCCATAGTCCTTTCATTGTTTTGGAGAGACTTCCCTTTTTCCCCCTGTTCTATTGTAAACTCTTAAACAATTATCTATTTGATTCATACTTATTAGTCTTGTCCCTTCAATGTCTTCATCTTCTTGCAATTTGTTTTGTTTTGTCCCCTCTCCTTCTGGTTTCTCATCTGTTTTCTGAATATTATGTTCATCTCCCCACCCCACCCCTTTGCTGAGGGTCTTCTAAACTCACATCTTTCTCTTTGGACAATCCCATTATCTCCTTATGATTCTTTATCGGTTTCATATAAACTTCTAAGCATTGATAACATTTCTTCATGCACCTCTATTGTCCCCTGTTGAATCATTTTGCAATAATTTAGTATATTAAAAATTACTCCATACACCCCTAGGGCTCCAATGTCACAATATCTGAAAACTCCAAAATTAATAAAATTTAATCAATCCCAAAATTGTACCTCCAAGTCCCCTAAATCAGTGGTCACCCACTGATGGGCCTTGAGAAAATTTTGGTGGGCCGCAGAGAAATATCACCCCCAGAGCACCCCCACAAAGCAATTAATCCAGGCAGCGCAGAAACACAAGGCTGCACCGCCCACATGGCCTGCAGGAATGCTCCCCGCCCACTCACTCCTTACCTGGCAAACTTGCCTGCTAAAATTGCTATTTTTCCTTTTTCCGACCATCATCTGTTCTGCTGTGCTGGGAGATTTGGATTAGCTAGGAAGCAGGAAATGGTTGGATTTCTTGCTTTCTAGCTAATCTTTCGATCTTCGGCTCTGCTGAACTTCCCTTAGGACTGAAGGTTTGCTTGCAAGGAAGTTCAGTGCAGACTCACGGCAAGCAAATTTGAGAGACTGAGCTAGCCGATGGCAGATAGATAGATCACTGAATGATTCTGTAAGCAACTCAATCTGCCTGCTTTGCCTGATTTTGGGAAATTTTTGCTCTTTTTAAATTAAAAATTCAATATTTACATGCATGGTGTGTTGTGAGTTAATTTTATGAGTTTGCTTGCAAGCAAATTTTATGTGACAGATTGAGCTAGCCAATGGCAGATAGATAGCTTTCTGAATGAATCTGTGATTCTGTGAGCAACTCAATCTGCCTGCCTGCTTTGCCTGATTTTGGGTAAAAGTTGCTCTTTTTTATAAAAAAATCAATATTTATATAAATATTTATAATATTTACATACAAGCCATGCCCAGCCAGTCACGTGACCACCAAGCCACACCCACAAATTAGGCCACACCCACAGAACCGGTTAGTGGTCCCTGGGATCAAAATTATGAGTTTGGTGGTCCCTGAGGTCCAAAAGGTTGGCGACCCCTGCTCCAGATAGTTCCTATTAAACCCAACTTTATTCAAACTTTCTATAACTGAACAACATATTGTCTCTGCATCTTGTTTATCTAATTCTACTAGTTCAAGGAAAATTGTTGTTGAGAAAAATGGATCCTCAACTTTTAAGTACAGTATAAGAACTGGTTTGGAAGATATTGTTGAGGCTTTGTCAATTATCAAACAGATTTTTTGAGTTTTCTCAATAATTTTGCTAAATAAATGTTTCCTGATGTCTTTTGCAATGAAATCTACTATTGCAACTGCAATTTTACGTGAATGCAACCCTGTTCCCAAATCTAAACAATTTGTTATTTGTAATTCAATCAGATCTTCTATATATGAAAATAGTCTGCACATTTGTGCCAGACTATACACTGTAGTAAACACTCTACATGTACTACCCACATATTTCTCAGTCATCCTCTCCAGTCCTTTACTTATCACATCCTGCTCACATTGCTTCAACTTCTCTGTACAGATGTTGTGAGCCTTAGATGAGAAATGTTCCTTCAATTTCTTTCTGAGGGAAGCTTGTTGTATTTCTTTACTCCTTCCTGATGGTTCAATTTGGTAATTCTTCCACTGCTTAGCTCCGTGGACACTTTTTTCTTTGGTCGAAATTTCAAATCTTCTGTAATACTTGCAACCTATTTTTTTCTGGGAAACTTCCAGTCCATCATATTTTTCCCTAAAATTATTTTACTTCTGCAGTGTCCAGCAGTCAGGAAGGCTCCCTTCAATGTCTGATTCAGTTCTTCCAGTACCTGATGATGTGCTGGCACTGCTTTCCCCGGTTGAGATGTGGATGATGTGCTGGCTCTTTCCTCTGGTCACAATGTGGATGATGTGCTGACACCGCTATCCTCAGACTCCAATGGTTGTGGTTGTGACTCTTTTGGATCTCCTTTTGGTTTCTTGCCGAGGAAAGCAGACAAACTCATTTGCCTTTTCATCTTGGCAATATGCTGCAAAAAAAATCAACAGTGGTTTGGACTCAATTGTTGTTGTAAACTGAGTGGTAAAGGCAGTGGCAAGCAAAGAAAGCAGGCGAGGAATGGAGATCAGTAATATTCAGTTGCTTTTAAGAGTCCCTGACACTATAGCTAGTTAGTGTTTAAAAGATGTTATGGAAGAGGAACAAGTTTCACCAGACAAGACTGAGACGAAACTGAAAGTGGATTTGAAAACGACAATCTATAAAAAAGATGTTGCACTGTGTATATAAAAGAATAGCTGATATCTTCATAATTACAATTCATTAATTGAAAAAGAAACACTTAAAATGGAAATACTATTAACAAACCAAGGGAGTTTGTTATTTTGTGCCAGTAGTGGCACAAAAATCATTCCTAGCCAAGACTACTTACCTGGACCAACAGTCCCTAATGGAATGCTCTCTCTATAGCAGAGAGAGAAGCCATGGGAAGCCATGTTTGGTCGCCTAACCTTTTTAGAATGCAGCTTAAAAATGTACTGAAGATTTTTACAGACTTATGCAGATATATATATAGCAGCGGTTACCAACCGGTGGGCCGCAGCCCACTGGTGAGCCTTGAGAAAATGTTTGGTGGGATGCAGAGAAATCTCACCCCCAGAGCACCCCCGGCCCAAAGCAATTAATCCAGGCAGTGCAGAAACACAAGGCTGTGCTGCCCACATGGCCCTCAGGAGCGCTCCCCGCCCACTCACTCCTTACCCGGCAAACTTGCCTGCTAAAATTGCTATTTTTCCTTTTTCCAACCATCATCTGTTCTGCTGTGCTGGGAGATTTAAATTAGCTAGGAAGCAGGAAATGGTTGGATTTCTTGCTTTCTAGCTAATCTTTCAATCTTCGGCTCTGCCGAACCTCCCTTAGGACTGAAGGTTTGCTTGCAAGCAAATTCAGTGCAGACTCATGGCAAGCAAATTTGAGAGACTGAGCTAGCCGATGGCAGATAGATAGATCACTGAATGATTCTGTGAGCAACTCAATCTGCCTGCTTTGCCTGATTTTGGGTAATTTTTGCTCTTTTTTAATAAAAAATTCAATATTTACATACATGGTATATTGTGAGTTAATTTTATGAGTTTGCTTGCAAGCAAATTTTATGTGACATACTGAGCTAGCCAATGGCAGATAGATTTCTGAATGAATCTGTGATTCTGTGAGCAACTCAATCTGCCTGCCTGCTTTGCCTGATTTTGGGTAAAAGTCGCTCTTTTTTATAAAAAAATTCAATATTTATATAAATATTTATAATATTTACATACAAGCCATGCCCAGCCAGTCACATGACCACCAAGCCACACCCACAAATTAGGCCACACCCACAGAACCGGTTAGTGGTCCCTGGGATCAAAAATTATGAGTTTGGTGGTCCCTGAGGTCCAAAAGGTTGGCGACTGTTGAGGTAATTCCCCGTGAGGAGAATGAGCGCATACAGGGAGATGTATAGAGAGTAGTGTTTGAATAATACACACACAGCACACAGATACACTGTTGTTATGACTCCCCTTCGAAATTCAAACGAACAAAACAGAAAGCAGCCGTTTCACAATTAAATCAAACAGAAAGAAGTCTTACAAGATAACGGCTGGCAGAAACCTCAATCCACAGCATAAATCTTTACTCTGTCCGGCAAACCAGTCCTGGCAATAAATCAGTCTCAGAGCTTCTTGCTGTAACGTCGTCACTCAAATAGTCATTTTGTTCCTGGCAAAATGTACCAGCCCAGCTGTGTCCTTTTATACTCATTGAGGCAACGTGCTAATTTACTGACTTGCTCTTCTCATTCGCTCCAGCTGATTTTGCCTTCTCAACCGTCTTCTATTTTTTACATTTAACCACAAATTTTCCAAGTTCTCATCTCCACTAGAAGACTCTCTCAAAACTTCCCTGTCAGCCATTCCCGGCTGTTGATCAGATAAGGAACCAGAGGAGGTCAAAGGTCCTGACAATTCTAATACATCAGGTCTGTCGTCCTTTGTCACGTCCATCTCCTCATCCTGGTTATCAGTCCAATCACTAAGCCAGGCCGGCTCATATTTTTCTGCCATGACCTCCTCACTTGAACTGATATCAGTCACAGGAGCTGAATCCAAGCCCGGAGCCACAACACACTGTACAGTAAATGTAGGGTTTTACTTTCAATAAACGTTTAAGCAAAGTTCAAAATAAGCAGTCCAAAATCATTCACAGGTAAGATCAGTCAGTTTTCAATCCAGGGTTAATCCAATTAGAAAGTCCAGTGTCAAAAACAGTTCAGTATTAGATTTACATCAAATCCAAGAATATCAGTCAGTTAGGAAAAATGGAGGGACGGCAATACTTTCCAACAGAAGGAAACAGAGATACACTCACACTCTCTTCTGAGCCTAAGGCTAAAGAGACTAAAACAACCCAGGTTTCTGGCTCCATCTTATGGCCATTTGAGAAAACACACCCAACTACAGTTTTGCATTCTCTTAAAGATACAGTTTTAAAATGTTTATCCTGGTTTATATATTTCTAACCCAAATAGCTGTTAGGTGACTTATATTCCTAACAGAAACCCCTGATATATAGTACAAAAAAAGATAGTAGTACAAAATCATCTAAGAAGTTAAATTAAGAATGGAATTGATAGGCACATTCACAGAGCAATACTGAATTCTTTTTCTGAAATTTATTCCTCAATTTAAAAAATTGGAATATATGAATTCAGTATTGGGCTTTGCTGGTATAGCTATTCAAGTGGAAGTAGTGTCAAGGTTAACAAAAATGGTAAAGCAACATATCGATTTAAATTTTAAAACCAGAATTATTTTTGTACGTACCCACATAAATAAAGGGAGTACAATACATATTTAACGTTACACGTGTTAACAGCAGCAAGAATTATGTTTGCACAACAGTGGAAAAAAGAAGAGATCCCCATAGATGAAAATGAAATTAAAAAATTACAGCGTGCAGAAATGGATAGAGATAAGAGGTAGAAATTAGGTGGAGAATGATCATTGCTATGTATGAATTAAATACAGAAGGTTGATAATTATAAACATGTTGATATAATTAACAAAATTAGCAATAAACCGAGGGGGGCGGAGCTGGCATCGCAATGATACGGCATGCGATCTTGGAGGTCTGAGATCACTGACGATATCTTTGCTCCTGGACAGTCCTATCAGATCTAAACCGTCCCGAAGAGACGGTGAAAGTGAAGAGCGCATCCTGTCGATCCCAGGGACACCGCAAAGTCCCTGGTAGATCCAGAAGAAGCTCTTCTTCCCAGCGGCAAAGAGGCAGCCATTAAAGCTGCTGAAGTTGGGACAGCTCCTAAACGAAAGAGAACAGAAAGAGAGAGTGTGCCGGTTTGGTGAGAACTTTTTCTTTATTCTAAGATCTGAAAGGACACCCTAAGGAAAAGAAAGAATCTGTAAAAGTTTTGACAGAAGTGATTAAGCGGCGATTTTAAAAAGGAATGTCAAAGTAATGGTTTTTTTTTTTCATTGCTGGATTTTCTATACATGATCTTATATTTTGAAACTGGACTGGTTTTTTCTTTTCCATCTATTTTTTTTCTCCTTTTTGATTTTGTGACATTTTAGGCTAGAGACTCCCTTTTAGTTATTTCTTTTTTTAAAATATCTTTTTCTTTTCTTTTTATTAATTCTTATTATATTTTGCTTGGAAAAGGAGTGGGAAAGTGAAAGCAAAGAAACTTTGTAACACTGCCAACTAGAGGCTTAGAAATATTCTATTTCTCCTGTGACCAGACAAAGCTGAGAAAGAAAGAACTGAGACTTTTTTTCAAGGACATTGCTATTTGATAAGATAGAGGGAAGAGCATGGGAGAGTATTATTGCAGGTGCTCTTCTGGGTTTCTATCAAAAGCTGGAGTCTGGTGTTGAAACCTGGGGGGAAAAAGGTGATAAGTTTTTGGAGAAGAGAGTTATAATAAGAGCCTTGGATAATTAAACAAAGTGCAGTGTGCTCTTTTTACTTTTTCTAAGTTGTGCTATCCCTCCTCACCAGCTTTATTTTATTTCATTTTATCTTTTTTTTTTTCAATAGCTATTTCGATCTTCGGCTTTGTTGGAGCTTGTCTTTGTTTTTCTTTTTTTTCTTTGGAAGTCCAATCTCTATGCTTGCTTTTTATTTTAAAGGGAAAGCTTTAGCATTAATGTTTCCTTTTTTTTTTTTAAGGGAATAGCTTTTTTTTTCTCCTTTCCTGGTATTTTTGTTTTTTCATCTACCTTTCTGGTTTATTTTTATGCACTCTTTTCTATTTGAGACCTCTCAATTGGATTAAGGTGTTGAAGAACCTGAAGAATTTTTCCTTTTCTTTTTTTTCCCAAGCCTTTTTCTTCATCTAACTCAGGGGTGTCCAACCTTTCACCTTTCCTGGGCCACATTAGAAGATGAAAATTTGGTTTGGGCCACACATAAAATAAAATAACAGTAACGATACCCGATCATCCCAAAAAACCATAGAAAACATAGTTAACATTAAATTTATTTGGAAATAAAGTTAGTGAGATGTTTTTATTATTTATTATTAATTATTTATTAAAAATTATTTATTTTTTATTACGCTTTTTTTATCACAGTTTTTTTATCACAGTTTATTTTCCGGCCAAATTTTGCGGGGGGGGGAGGTGGGGAGAAAGCTCACCTGCCTCACGCCTACCTCTCCTCCTGCAAATAGCCCGGCTGGATGAGGCAGGACTGGAAGGCAGAAACAGCAGCAGCAGCAGCGGGGGCAGAAGCAGCGGCGGGGGAAGGCTTCTGCCCCCGCCGCTGCTGCTGCTGCAGTGGCGGGGGAAGGCTTCTTTCCCTGCCGCCGCCACCGCTTCTGCCCCCGCCGCCGCTGCTGCTTCTGCCCCCGCCCCCGCCGCCGCCCCCGCCCCCCCCCCCGCTCCTGCCCCCGCCGCGCCGCTTCTGCCCCCGCCACCGCTGCTGCTTCTGCCCCCGCCGCCGCTTCTGCCGCTGCCGCCGCTTCTTCCCCCGCCACCGCTGCTGCTTCTGCCGCCGCCGTTTCTGCCCCCGCCACCACCCCCGCCGCCGCCGCCACTTCTTCCCCCACCGTGGGGGCAGCGGCGGCGGGGGCAGAAGCAGCAGCGGTGGCGGGAGAAGAAGCGGTGGCGGTGGGGGCAGAAGCGGCTGGGGTGGCGGCGGGAGAAGAAGCGGCGGCAGGGGCAGCAGCAGCGGTGGGGGCAGAAGCAGCAGCAGTGGCAGGGCAGAAGCAGCGGGGGTGGCAGCGGGGGCAGAAGCGGCGGGGGTGGCGGCGGGGGCAGAAGCGGTGGGGCAGAAGCGGCGAGGGTGGCAGCGGGGCAGAAGCGGCGGCGGCGGGGGCAGCAGCGGCGGCGGGGGCAGAAGCAGCAGTGGTGGCAGGGGCAGAAGCGGCGGCGGTAACAGCAGGAGGTGGCGCTCTAACGGCGCCCGCCTTTTCTCTTGCTGCTTGGCCTGGCACTCGCCTCGCCCCGCCTCGCGCCTGCCTCTCCTCCTCCTTCTCGCTGGCTGTGGCACGATGGTTGGGGTGGGCACTGGGCCGCATTACGAGGCGACCTGGGCCGCATGCGGCCCGTGGGCCGCGGGTTGGACAAGCCTGATCTAACTACTGATTGGATTAAGGTATACAAGAACCTGAAGAAATTTTGTCCTCCCTTTTTTTTTCTTCTTTTTTTATCATTACTATTTGGCTTCTTTTTTCTACTATTTTTATTTCGAACTACAATTGGTTATTTCACAATTGGATTCAGGTTTAGAAGAATGTGAAGATTTTGAATTGCTTAAAATGAGTAGGAAACTTACAGCTCCTGGTTCTTCAACTTCTACTTCTTCCTCTCCACCATCTGGAGGACAATGTTCAATACAGACAATGTTAAAGCAAGAAAAAGAACAAGAAAAAGTGACTCTGCAGATGATTATGCAAGGAATTCAAAATATTCAAGCAAGATCAGAGAATATTGAAAAGAGAATCGAGAACGTTGAACAAAGAACAGAGAACATTGAACAAAGAACAGAGAACATTGAACAAAGAACAGGGAGAACCAATAAAAAAAGTGGAGAACATCCAACAAATGATGTTGAAGTATGATGAGAGATTCCAAAAAATTGAAGAAGATAAACAAAGAGACAAGAAGATTGGAGATATTGATAATAGATTAACGGTGGTTGAACAAGATAAAAGTGGTATGTTGAGATGGGAGATGGATAGATCAAAATTCTATCTTAGATTCCAAAACGTAGAGGAAGAAAAAGGACAAAACTTAGTTGAGATAATGATAGAAATACTGGCTGAAGCTTTGGAAATAAATCAAGAGAAGATGATGGATGGAATAGATGAGGTTTATCGAGTTTTCACAAGATATGCGATGAGAAATAGCTTACCAAGAGAAGTTTACATTAGATTTACAAAGAAAGCCATTAAAACGCAAATATTGCAAGTGGAAAAAGAGAAAACATTGAAATATAAAGACAAGGAGATTGTGGTTTTGAAACAAATACCCAGAAGAGTGAGAAAGATGAGAAGAGAATACCGATTCCTGACTAAAATGCTACTTAAAAAAGAGGTGAATTATAGATGGCTGATTCCAGAAGGTTTAATGTTCACATGGCAAGAACAAAGACATAGAATTGACTCAATTGAGAAAGCAGAATTATTTTATACAGAAATTTTCAGAGGGAAAGAGGAAGACGCAGAAAAAGAAATCTCACTAATTGAATTCCAAGAGGACTGCCAAATGGCGATTGAAAAAGAAGAAGGTGAAGTAGGTGGAAAGGTGGAAGCCAAAGAACAACGTGAACTAAGATCTACGAGAGCTGCTAAACCTAACTACAAAATATAACCATGGAAGAGAAAAAACTGATTACAATTAATATAAATGGACTTAACTCAGCCGTTAAAAGAAGGAAAACCTTTCATAAATTAGAGAAATTAAAAATTGATATAATTTGTCTACAAGAAGTACATATTAAAAAACAATATGAACAATTGTTGATACAGCCAAAATTCAGGAAAATATTTACTTCCTTGACATGATGTAAGAAAAGAGGAGTGGTTTTATATATTAAAGAGACCATCCCAGCAAAATTTATTTATACCGATGATGACGGAAGAATACTAATGGTGGAAATAATGGACAATAATACGAAAACACTCCTGATTGCAATCTATGCCCCAAATGACAAACAAGAAGAATTCTACAAAAAATTACATATGAAAATAATTGAACTGGACTATGCTAATATAGTTATGATGGGAGATTTTAATGGAATTGTAGACAATAAATTGGACTATGCAGCACAGAAAACAATAAAGCAAAACAGAAAGACTCTCCCTAAATCTTTTTTTAAAATGGTAGATGAAATAAACTTAAAAGATACATGGAGAGAAAGAAATGCTAAAACTAAACAATACACCTTCTATTCAAATAGACACTTATCATGGTCCAGAATAGATATGATATGGATGTCAACAGAATTAATAACTAATATTCAAGAAATAAATATTGAAACAAGTACTTGGGCAGATCACAATCCAATGACAATTAAATGGAAAGGACAAAGAAGAAGATCTAGATGGACGCTAAATAATATTATTTTAAAGGAAAAAGACTTCACACAGTGGATAGAGAGAAGAATTGGCTTTTTTCTTTAGAGAAAACAAAAAAGAAGAAACATCAATTCAGAATGTATGGGATACAATGAAGGCATATGTTAGAGGCTTGATAATAGACTATACAAGGAAAAGAAATACTATGAGATTAGCCTCTAAGGCCTTAGAGGATGAGTATAAAAGACTTGAAAAAGAGCTACAGAAAATGCCACAGAAAAAGGACATCAAGCTAAAAATGGATATAGTTAAACATAAAATGGGTCAAACAGAAAAAGAATAATTAGCACAGAAAATTAGAGGTGCTAAACAGAACTACTTTGAAGACGCAAACAAACCAGGTAGATGGTTAGCATACAAATTGAGAAAGGAGAAAGAATCAAGGAAAATATTGCAATTAACAGATGACCAAGGCCAAGTTTGCTATGGTAGTAAAGAGAAGAAGGAAATCATTCGAGACTTCTATGGAAAACTATATATGCAAGAGAATATTGATGAGGAAAGAGTAAAACAGTACTTACAGAATGCTAATTTACCTCAGATACCTAAAGAGATTGAAACAATGTTAGAAAGCAATATAATGATGATGGAGTTAACTGAAGCATTCAAGAAGCAAAATAATGGAAAGGCACCAGGCCCAGATGGACTTCCGGCAGAATTTTACAAAACATTACAAGAATCAGTGAATCTTCTATTGCTAGAAGTTATGAATGAAGTTATGTTAAAGAAGAAGATACCTAAATCATGGTCAGAAGCCTATATTACACTTATTCCAAAAGAGGAGGCCGATCCATTACAAATTAAGAACTATAGACCTATTTCTTTACTAAATGCAGATTATAAAATCTTTGCTTCAATATTGGCAGAAAGACTTAAAAAATATCTAAATAATTTTATTCATCCTGATCAGAATGGATTTCTGCCAAAGAGACAAATTAAAGATAATATGAGAGTAATCTTGGACACCTTGGAATACTACGAGGCACATCCTGAAAAACAAATGTGTTATGTCCCTGGAACTTGCCAAAGTCCCCACCCAGGTCCGTTCATGCTGCGGGGGCGTTTGCTGTCCCTCATTGGCTGGCCTCCCTTGCCAGCCGGCTATAAAAGCCAGCTGCAGGGTCCGGCCAGCCGCTGATCGCTGTGAGCCTGCTCCAGGCAGGGCTAACACGTTCAGTCCTTTATTGCTCCAATAAAGTCTTGTTGCACCCAAGCCCTGGTCTAGCCTCTCATTGCTCAACTACAACAAAATGGCTCTGATATTCCTAGATGCACAGAAGGCATGTGATAATGTGAATTGGCGATTCATGTTATTACTGCTGGAACAGATGGGCTTTGCTAGAAAAAAATTTCAAGCAATAGAAGCTATATACTATAAGCAAACGGCAAAGGTAATGATAGAGGGAGAACTGACAGACTATCAATATAAGAAAAGGAACAAGACAAGGGTGTCCACTTTCACCTTTGTTGTTTGTGTTAACCTTGGAAGTGCTAAACAGAAATATTAGAGATGAAAAGAATATAAAAGGAATGAAAATCAAAAAGGAAGAATTTAAGCTGCAAGCATTTGCAGATGATCTGGTTTTCATTTTAGAAGACCCTCTAGAAACAGCACCAAAATTGATAGAAAAGATAGAGACATATGGAAAGGTGGCTAGTTTGAAAATAAATAAAGATAAGACAAAGATTTTGACAAAGAATATGCTATTAAGACAAAAGGAAGAACTGGCAGACCTATTGAAAATTCAGGTCACGAATAAGATCAAGTACTTGGGGATACATTTGACAGCAAGATGTAGTACACTAAAAGAGAATAATTATATCAAACTTAAACAGCAGATAGCGCTAGATCTGGCGAAATGGGAAAATTTACAACTGTCATTAATAGGGAGAATTTCAACAATCAAGATGAATATATTACCCAGAATTTTATATTTGTTTCAAACAATTCCAATTAGGCTTGGAAAAGATTACTTTGAAGATTTAAATAAAATTGTGTTGAAATATATATGGCAAGGTAAGAAAGCAAGAATAAAGTTAAAACTTTTGCAAGATGCTAGAATTAGAGGAGAATTTGGTTTGCCTAATTGGGAGTTGTATTATCAAGCTACAAATCTGATGTGGGTTAAGGAATGGATAACATTAAGAAATACTAGATTGTTGACACTAGAAGGACATGATCTGTTGTTGGGGTGGCATGCTTTTTTATGGTATAAAGGAACTAAAACACAGGGGTACTTTAGAAGACATTATATATGGGAGTCTCTGTGGTTAAACTGGGAGAAGATTAAAAGACAATGTTATTTGAAAATTCCAGTCTGGCTATCGACTATTGAAGCATTTTCTTATCCTATAATATACAAAAAGGAACAAACAGTTAGATATGGTGAAATATTGAATGAAAAGGGTGAACTCAAATCTATACAAAAACTAGAGGAACAAGGTATAAAGATGAATTGGTTTTCATATGCGCAAATGCATTCAAGGTATGATAAAGATTCTAAAATGGAAGGTTTCTATGATAAATTGACTGATTTAGATAAGATTTTGACAGGTACTGATGAAAAGGTGATTAAAAATTGTATGGATATTTATTAGAAATTAAACTAGAAGAAGAACAAGTTAAAGAAACAATGATTGCTTGGGGGAAGAATTTTGGATATGGGATTGATCTAGAGAAATGGCAAAAATTGTGATCTCAAAATTATAAAATGACAATGTCAACAGCATATAAAGAAAATTTGTATAAGATGTTTTACAGGTGGCATTTCCCCCCACAAGAATAGCAAGAATGTTCAAGAATAAATCTGAAAAATGTTGGAAATGTCATCAGACACCTGGCTCATATTACCATATGTGGTGGACTTGTGCGGATGCTAAAAAATACTGGACTAAAATCCACATGTGGTTGGAAAAAATGACAAAAAAACATATAGACTTGAATCCAGAGATATTTTTATTGGGAATTTTACCTGAAATATATAGTAAAGATTTGAAATACCTGATTGTAAATGTATTAACAGTGGCTAGGATTGTATTTGCCAAAAACTGGAAAAATGAGAAATACCATCACAGGAGGAAATCATTAAGAAAATATTGGAATGTGCTGAAATGAGTAGATTGAAATTTGAAATTAGAGAACAAGAGGATAAACAATTTTATAAAATTTGGGATCTATTCTATCAATGGTTAGACAATGAAATACAGTAATGAAATATGTAGACTTTTAGAAAATAATAAATATATAAAGATGTATTCTTTTCTTATTATATCTACAAAATGATTTTAGGATAGATTTGGGATGATAATATGAACTGTTATAATACAAACTAAGTAAATTATGATTATCTTGTAAAACATGAATGAATAAAAGTATAGTCAAATGATTGATTAATAATGATACTAAGGTATTTAATTTTTGATTGAAAATACGAGATTATATGCAAAGTAATTGTAACTGAAGACTACGAAATGGAAGCACAAAACAATTTGTAAACCAACCGGCACACTGTATGTATACATATGGAAGATGGCTTGATGTTTTTATGTTTTGTTTGTGTATGTTTGTTTTTAAAAACCAATAAAAACTTAAAAAAAATAGCAATAAAGCAATACAAAGAAATTTAAATATTTTTTCTGTTACACTGCTGTACTTATTGACACTTATGTTTCTGCTTTGGTTTTTCCTAATAGGAAAGAGCAAAGGAGAAAGAAACATGAAAATGAATAGTAAAATCATTTTTATTTTTTTATTTATTTATTTAGTATCTGTTTTGTTTTTATGATGAATAAAAACAAAAACAGATACTAAAAAAATAAATAAATACAAAAATAAAAAAATCAACTTACCAAAAATGAGGCAAACAACTTGGCTAGCCAGCTGTGCCAGGGTCCTCCTCAGTCTTCAAGCTTGCTGCAGTGAGGATGGCTGGCCCAGGAGTCGGCACTCGACCGGGCTGGTGGCGGTGGCAGCAGGAGAAGGTAGGCGACTGGAGGGGCTTGCTGCTTTGCCTCCTCACTCACCAATCGGTGGTGGGAAGGCAAGGCAGAAACAATTGGCCGTGGGTGAAGGAAGATTGTGGTGGGTGAGGCAGGGAGCGTCGGCAAGAGCGGTAGGTGTCCTGGGAATTGGCACTCGACCGGGGCTGGCGGCGGCAGGTAGGCAACCGGGTTGGAGGTCATACTTACTGATCCATGTCTTCGGAGGCTGGGGTAGGCAGTCTGGGTGGGCGAGGATGGCTAACAGCGGCAACGGCTGGGGCTTGAGTCTTCTTTAACAGCAGCCACCATGGGAGGCTGTCCAGGCAAGGCAGGCAGGCAGGCCTGGGAGACAGGCCAGTCGGGCGAGGGTGGTTAGCGGTGGTGGTGACCAGGGCTTGCGGCTTGCCCTAAGGCAGGCAGTGACGGCTGGCTGGCTGGCTAAGCTGCTGGTGGTGGTGGTGGTGTGAGCGATAGCACCAGGCAGGAATTTTTTTGTAGGTAGCGCACATGCTCTATAAGTGGGGGCGGGGCGGGCAGGGGAGAAGACAGTCAGCTATTATCGCGCATGTATGCAATGTCGCACATGCACAGTAATGGCTGACTGGGCCAGGAACTGAGGAGCGGGGCTGATGGCAGGGGAGAATGCCATCCCCGATTGTTGTGCATGTGCGCAATGTTGCACATGTGCGCAATGATTCGCATGCACAATAACATATAACTGGGTCATGAAGGGAGGGGCTGGAGGGGAGAATGAGGGAAGGATTGTCATGCATGTGCAAAAAATGTTGCACATGCGCAGTAAAAAAAACACTGGTTTTTGGAGCATAGGAGCAGTGGAGTGGGGTGGGGCCAGCCAGTGGTCCATTTTACCAGTTCTTAGAACTACCGGTGATGTTAACAACTGGTTCTATAGAATTGGTGCAAACCGGTAGAATCCCACCTGTGATACTGCATGAAGAAATGTTATTGAAGCTTATAAGTACAATGTGCAGGTTAAGGTCAGAAGTTGGAAGTCTAGGATTATGTATACCTAATTGTATTATTGCTAGCATTGTGTAAAAAATATATTGACCCAGTCAATACACTGTCTCCAAAATATGTATGGATGTTAAAGGAAAATTACAAATAAAACATATATAAAAAGAAAAGAAAATCCTAAAGGGGAAAATAACTCAAGAAGCATAGGAAACTCTGAAAAATATGATCATAAAAGCCCAGTCCAGCTGGCAGTGTTCCAGAAAAACAAAATCCAATAGCAAAACTCCGAGACAGGCATTTTCTCAAAGTTCCATTTTATTTGAGCTGTCATGCTGGCACATCTGGGAAAACCCAAATCTGAAAGTTTCAGGTTTTCCTGCAATAATTAAAAATTACAAATCCATCCCCTGCACCCATCATTCCATCACATGCCCCAATCACCATCCATTCCAACTTGAGACATCCCTTCAACTACTCCTCATCCAGGTGCAGAAATCACATGAACTTGACTCTAAAGAAGAAAGCTATTATGTCTAACTACATACGCTCCAAGAAATTCCCCCCTCCCATTTTTCCAGGCTCAAGAATGTGGCAGCGTGGAAGCTTCTGGGGCTAATATGGCTTCCAAAGCTGACACCAGCACAATACCACTGAAAAAGAAATACAAGAAATACAAGAAAAAATCATCATGGTTGAACAAAGAACTTTCTGATAAATTGAAAGACAAAATGGATAAGTGTAAAATACTGGAAAGAGGGACACATAAGTAAGGCAGAATACCAGCATATAGCCCAAATCTGCAAAGAGGAAGTCAGGAAAGCTAAAGCTCAGAATGACCTAAGAATCGCAACAAATGTCAAAAATAACAAAAACAGTTTGTTTCAACATATAAAAAATAAGAAAAAAGTCAAAGAAGCAATCAGTCCACTAATGGGAGAAGATGTCCAGCAAGTGATAGGCAGCAGAGAGAAAGCAGAGCTGCTTAACGCATTATTTGCATCAGTCTTCACCAAAAGAAACTATAGCCCAACCTACTGTGAGATTTAAATTTCTCAGTTTGAATCAAGAGGAGAGACACTATGAACAATTACAAGAGCTTTATTGTAACTTTTGCAAAAGCTGGCCTCCTGTGCTCATGTGGGTAGAGCCACAGAATACATTTTACATAGGAACACATGGTGTTTAAATACATTTTCAAGACCTCCCCTCAGTTACTGCCCCTTATGATTAATGGGTGCACAATCTTCCCAGCAACTCAATCCCCTCAACAGTTGCTACATCCTGATATTGTTAGCATTATTAATTTTAGCATGACAACAGGTCTCTTGGCCTGCCAACTATCTTCCTTTGACCTGCCAACTAATTTCCTGACTGGAATGTGCTAAGACTTTTATAGCTTTGTTATTTCCTTACAGCTAACACTCTCACACAATTCCTTACTTAATCTCCCATTAGGGATTCTTAGGTTACATAGAGGTTAAATATGGTGTTACAGTTGCTCTGTTCTTTACAGGAATAATTCTCATTTCTCTCAAAAAGAAACTATAGCCCAACCTACCAAAACATAACTGTAAAAGACAGGCCAGAAATAAAAAATAAAATAAGCAAGAAAATAGTTAGAGAACACCTTTCTGATGTTGACCAATATAAACCACTGGGACCTGACAGATTAACAGAGTAACAGAGTTGGAAGGGACTTTGTAGGTCATCTGGTCCAACCCCACCCACCACCCACCCAAGCAGGAGATCCCACACCATTTCTGACAAATGGCAGTCCAATCTCTTCTTGAAAGTCTCAAATGATCAAGTGATTACATCCCAGAGTTCTGAAGGAACCTATAGGTCTCATGGTTGGGAAGGTTTTAATGGGTTTGAGCAAGGTAGTGGGACTAAGCTAAGATATGACCAACATCTTTGCTGGCATGGTGAGTTTTTAGAGGAACTGGTGGTGAGATTGTTAAAAGTTGTTTGCACTGTTTGAAATTGTTCTGCTGGCAGCAAGATCTGACTGCTGGCACAGTGACAGATTTTATTGCAAATCAGGGCTGTTTCTGAAGGAGGCAGAAGAGGAGAGGTCCTGGGGCTTATGGAGTGAAGGAACTGGATGAGGCTGTTGGCAGACCCAGGAAAAGGGAGAGAGGCTTTTGAAGGAGTTGGAGGCGGCGGCAGCAGCGAGCTTCAGAGGCAAAAGGGAATGAGGGCCCTTTAAGAAAAAGATGGAAGAGCAAGGATCAGAAAAAGAAAAGAAGGCATGGTTGTCCTGCAGGGATACAAGCTCAATTGAGGGCTAATCCACATGGAGTGCCATTTCCATCTGTTTTGTTTGCCAACATTCACTCCCTAGAGACTAAAATGGATGATGTGAAACTTGAGCTGTCCAAGAACAAGGAGGTGAGAGACTGCTGTGCTATAATTCTGACAGAGACATGGTTAAAGCCATCTATTCCAGACAATGCTATCAGTATGGTGGGCTTTTTAACATTTTGGCTGGACAGGAGCTGTGCTTTGAGTGAAAAATCCTGTGGTGGTGGTGTATGTATTTATATTAATGAGAGATGGTGTACTAATGCTAAGGGAGCAGTGGTGGGATTCAAAAAATTTTACTACCGGTTCTGTGGCTAGGTGGGCATGGCCATGTGATTGGGTGGGCGTGGCTTTTTTGCAGCACCATCCCCACCTGTCCACACTCCATTTTGGGGCCTTCCTGGCCTCAGGGGAGCCTCTAGGGGGCCGTTTTTGCTCCCAGAAGGCTCCCCTGGGGCTCAGGAAGACAAAAAAATGGAGCATAGGAGGGGCACACAGCTCCCCTCCACGCTCCCCTCCACGCTCTGTTTTGGGGCCTTCCTGGCCTCAGGGGAGCCTCTGTGGGGGCATTTTTCTCCCAGAAGGCTCCCTTGGGGCTCAGGAAGAAAAAAATGGAGCATAGGAGGGGCATGCAGCACCCCTTCACATTCCATTTTGGGGCCTTCCTGGCCTCGGAAGAGCCTCTGAGGGGAGCAGTTTTGCTCCCAGGAAGCTTCCCTGGGGCCCAAGAAGGCAAAAAATGGAGAGGGCTGTGCCCCGTCCCTCCATTTTTTGCCTTCCTGGGCCTCAGGGAAGCCTCCTGGGTGAAACAGTAAGATCTCTCTCTCCTCCCCAGCTGACCATTACTCCCTTTCCCGAAGGCGGTTGCAGCAGTTGGTCAGAAATGGCCACCTCAAAGAAGAACTCAACCAGAAAAGAATGTGCGGGAGGAAGATAAGAAGAGAAAGTTTTGGCTGACCGGGTCGAACTGAAAAAGCAACAATATAAGGTACCCTGGAATTTGAATTATAAAGAACAACATTTTTCCCAAAGAAGACTTTGAAGCGGAGAATGGGAGAGGGAAGGGAAAGGATTTGGGTTTTTTTCTTTTCTTCCCTATATTGACAACTAAGAGATTTAAGCAAGAAACCAACAAAAATCCACTTTGACATTAACAGGTATTTAAGCTGAAAATAAAATGTCAAAGGGATAATAAAGATTTCTGGATTCTCAAAAACTTTTAAAAGAAGGAAAAAAACAAAAGGGTGGGATCTGGAAAAATGGAGGAGACCACCTGGAAGTGAAAGGAATTAACAGTGAAACTTTAACAAGTTTCCTAAAAGATTCATTTTAACTGAAACTTTGTAACAAGATAAGAGAACCCCAGGAAGAGAAAGTAGAAAAAAGAAGCAAGAAGAAACAGCTTGGGATTATTTGGATTACTTGGTGATTTTTGGATTTTTGGCTATTGGATCTAAAGGACTAAAATTAATCGGGTGGTTGTTTAAAAGTTTTTAAAATGGTATCACTCTTGGAAGAATTGAGAATGGAACTTAAAAAACAGAAAGAAGATGCACAAGGAAGAGGTTCTTTTGGCTTCGTATGTCAATTTTTAGAAATGGAGATCCTGAACTATGAGAAACAACAAGAAATGCCTGTAGAACAAGAAGGGCGGGACAAAGAAGAAGCCATCTTCAATGACCAAGTATTTCTATGTGGGGAAAAGAAAGGGAGGAAAGAGAGTGAAAAATTTAAGATTTGAAAAAACAACCCCAAAAGAGAATAGTTTGAAAAGTAATTACAACATTAGGAAGAAACAGAAGAGAGGATTACAGAAGAGAGAATCAGAATTAGAGAGAGAAGGGGTCAAAAAGGGAAGGGAGAAAAAGAGGGGGAAGAGGGAAAGGAAAAGAAATTATAAAGGACAGAAACAGGACATAGAGAAACAGGGAAAACGTACAAGGATTAAGGGTATAAGCCTATTTAGAAGACATAGAGATAATGGGTGAAAACTTAATTGAAAGGGGGATTCTGCAAGGGTACATAAGATAGTATTGTTATATTAGAAATAGAAATGAACTTTGAAAATATGAAACAAGTGTGATTAAAATGATAGATAAAATACTCATTGTAATGTAATGGAACGTTTAATAAATAAATGAAATAAAGAGAATGAGAGAATGAAATTAGGAAAGGAAGGGAACATTTTAATTATTATAAATGTGTTATAAAAATTTAAGTGAAGAGGAGTATGAAAGAAACATGAAAAAATTATGGAAATAGTATAAGTGTTCCTAGAAGTATGATACCTATTGAAAAGAAATGTTAAAGATGTCAAAGATTATAACTAACATTAATGATAGCTGAATTGGAATAGAATAAATATTTTATTTATTATTGTTATATATATATTTTCTCTTTAAGAAGTTAGTGCGTATTTTAAAAATGTACCAAGCAGAATTCGACTGGAAGTTATGTGTTATATTGAATGTTATAATTGCAAAGGCATAAACTGAAGTTTAAACAAGAGTTGAATGGATAAAAATTAAAAGATACAAAGGTGTCATACTCCAATTAGTAACTACAGGGAAAAACTTTGTTTAATGAGAAAAGAAAATATGAAATTGAAACAGGACAGACAAAAGTATAAATATAATGATTAGAAAGATATTGAAACTTAGAAAAAGATATATATAATTGAATTTTGAAAGGAATGAGATAATTAAAAGTAAGATTGAGAAAACTAAGGGAAGTGAAAAATTACTGAGAAAGTGTTAAAATAGTAATAAGATACGGAATAGAACACAAAGATGAATATGAAATTGAATTTGTGTCTGTATGGAGAAGTGATAACCTGGGACCATGCTTTTCTCAAAAAAAGAAATTTTACTTGTATTATGTTTTGTGAAAACCCAAATAAAATTTTTATTAAAAAAAAACATAAATTGCCAATTTACATTATCAAATGCTTTCTGTGCATCTAAGAAGATCAACGCCATTTGTTTTCCAGGGTGTGCTTCATAATATTCCAATGTATTTAAAATCATTCTCATATTATTTTTAATCTGTCTCTTAGTCAAGAAACCATTTTGATCTGAATGTATAAATTCATTTAGAAACCTTTGTAGTCTCTCTGCCATTATTGAAGCATATTGTCAGCATGTTCTGACCCAACCCTGTTACCAGCAAGAAAATCTCAAACAAAAGCAGCAACTCAAACCTTCTCAGCTTTAATCTACAAATAACTTCTTTGTAGATAAAAGATGGCTTGCAGCCAATTAGTCCAACCAGAAAAGCCTTGACAGAATTCTTCAGATAAGCCGGAGTCTCCACACACAATGCTGAGTCCTTAGAACGTTTTTGCTTTCTGCAAAAGCAAAAACCTTTTGAAACCAGGCTTATATTCCCTGGAGTGAGAGGCCATTATGTTGCATCCTTACTCCTGAGTCGCCTGTGCTGCTCCAGCTGTTCTCTTCTACAAATCATCCTGCACTCACGCGCACTTGGCACAGGATCCTCAGGAACCTCCTCGTCACTGCTGCCAGCCCGCACAATCCCTGAAGGTAGCAATCCACTCCCTGATAGTCCTGGCCCTTCATCAGTGTCATCGCTCTCCAAGCCATCTGCACCTGCTGCTGGCTAACCCCAACACTGCATTCCAGAAAACCTCAACTCCAACAAATATTTTATCGTCAGCATTCAGTAAAGATATGGGCCTATAGTTTTTTATCTGCACTAAATCTGAGTCTTCTTTGGGAATCAAAGTAATATTTGCTTCCATCCACAAATTTTGGTACCTTCGCATCAATCAATACTTCATTAGATGAGGGAAACGAAGGGGAACTTACCAAATTTGCAGATGATACCAAGCTGGCAGGAATAGCTAACACCCAAGAAGATAGGCTCAAGATCCAGATGGATCTTCTTTATCTAGTAGATTTATTTTATGTTTTATTAGGTCCATTTAATTTTTTAGAGTCTTCTTGTTTGGTTCTTTCTGTAATTCTAATTCCAGTCTCCTGTGTTCGTCTGCTAACATCTTTTGATTTTGTTTCTTTTTCTTGTTTTTTCCCCTGTGTATGTTATAGCTCAGCGGTCGCCAACCAGTGGGCTGCAGCCCACTGGTGGGCCTTGAGAAAATTTTTGGTGGGATGCAGAGAAATCTCACCCCCAGAGCACCCCCACAAAGCAATTAATCCAGGCAGTGCAGAAACACAAGGCTGCACCGCCCACATGGCCCACAGGAATGCTCCCTGCCCACTCACTCCTTACCCAGCAAACTTGCCTGCTAAAATTGCTATTTTTCCTTTTTCCGACCATCACCTGTTCTGCTGTGCTGGGAGATTTAGATTAGCTAGGAAGCAGGAAATGGTTGGATTTCTTGCCTTCTAGCTAATCTTTAGATCTTCAGCTCTGCCGAACCTCCCTTAGGACTGAAGGTTTGCTTGCAAGCAAATTCAGTGCAGACTCATGGCAAGCAAATTTGAGAGACTGAGCTAGCCAATGGCAGATAGATAGATCACTGAATAATTCTGTGAGCAACTCAATCTGCCTGCTTTGCCTGATTTTGGGTAAAAGTTGCTCTTTTTATATAAAAAATCCAGTATTTATATAAATATTTATAATATTTACATGCAAGCCATGCCCAGCCAGTCACATGACCACCAAGCCACACCCACAAATTAGGCCACATTTTGGTCCCTGGGATCAAAAATTATGAGTTTGGTGGTCCCTGAGGTCCAAAAGGTTGGCGACTCCTGTTATAGCTAGTCCCCAAATATATGCCTTAGCAGTGCCCCATACATTTTGTAATGAAGTTTCTTCTTTTCTGTTCTCTTTGGGCGGGGGATTATTTTTCCATATTTTGTATAAATTCCTTGTTTTTTAATATTGATTGGTTCAATGTCCATCTTCAATTTCTCTTTTGTCCTTTCCACTTAACTCCAATTGGATTATGATGTGCCCAAGTGCTTGCTTCTATTTCTATTTCTTGCACATTTGACTTTAACTCTGGTGACATCCATATCATATCTATACTTGACCAAGACATCTGTCTATTTCAATAAAATGAGTATTGATTTCTTTTAGGATTTATTTCTCTCCATACATCTTGATTACCTATTTCTTCCACCATTTAAAAAAAACATTTTTGGAAGTGTTTTTCTAGCTTTTTTGCTTACTGCACTACTTTTATAGTCCAATTCTGCATCTACAATTGCGTTAAAATCTCCTACCACACAGATATTTTCATCATCTTCATTTATTCCTGCTGCAACATGAAAGAGGCCCCTTAATCTCCTCACTTCCTCCCCTACAACCGCCTCTTTTGTCATCCGTGGCTGCAACCTTACCTTTATCCTGCGGCTGGCTGCCAGGGAAGGCAAGCCAGGGCTGAGAGCCACTGGGGTCCCCACCAGCCCACATCTCACCCCCCCTTGTCGTGAGATGCCTGCAGCCACTGCCTCTTTTTTTCGGCGCAAGAAGCCTCCCAGCTGATGCCTCTTTGCCAGCTGGAACCGAGCCAGCTGGTTGGAGGCTTCTTGCACTGAAAAAAGAGGCAGCGGCTGCAGGTTTCTTGCACCAAAAACTACTGGCCTCTGCTTTTTGAACGTGCCAAAAATAGCTTCAGTTCCACTACCATCACTGCCCTGTTCTTCACACTGGCCATACATATGCAACCCATTGCCTGCTGTGTTGGAGGGACTTGCCTGGGCAAGTACCTCTGCTCTGGCGCAGCAGGCAATGGGGTGCACCCCGGCGCAAAGAACAGGACAGTGAGTCCCAGCTGCTGCTTCTTTGCCAGCCAGAACCAAGCACACATGAGGCTGGGACCTTCTGCCAGGAGACAGCACATGGACGAGTCCCTCCGATGCCGTGAGATGCATTGTGCACACACTGTGTATGTCCAAGAAGGAGGAGATGACTTGGGTGAACTTTTCTGCCTCCCTTCCCTTCGCTCCACTGCTGCTCAGAAGGCAGCCACCAAAGCCTGTCCTTTTAAGGTACTTCAATGTGGAGGGTGGAACCAAAAAGGGACAGGCAGGGTGCAGTAGCTGCCTTCCGACTCCTGGATGAGTCTTGCCACCCCCCTGCCAAGAAGCCTCCAGCCACCACCTCTTTGCTGGCAGGAGAACCCTCCAGCTGCCACTCCCAGCTCGGGTCCGGCCAGCAAAGAAGTGGCAAAAACCATGCAGGTCCACGCCATTGAGCCCACTGCACCGGAGGGACTTGCCCAAGCAAGTCCAAGCGGAGTGACGCAGCAGGCAATGGGGTGACCCTGCATGGCCAGTGCCTAGAATGCAGTGGTGACACGTTGGAGAAGTGGAGCAAAGCCAGAGGTCAGTAATTTTCACTGCAAGAAGCCTACAGCTGCCACGTTTTTTTTCAGTGTGGCTGGAGTCCAGCTGCACCCCCCCCAAAAAAACACGTGGCAGCTGCAGGCATCTCATGACAAGGGTGAGATTTGGGCTGGTCAGGAGCCCAGCAACAACAATGGCTCAGCCCTGGCTTGCCTTCCCTGGCAGCCAGCTGCGAGAGGAAGGTAAGGTCATGGCCGTGGGACAACGAAAGAGGTGGTTGTGGGGGAGGAAACAGGGAGATTAAGGGCCGGGGCCTCTGAAAGAGAGGAATCGAGGTGACGTGTGTGACTGGTGAAGGGAGAGCAGGCGGTGTGCAGGATTAGGCCAGCCCTTTGACAGATTATGCCAGGCCTGCCTGGGCAGAAAATAGGTAGATAGGTAGAAATTCATTTTTTTCCCTTACCGGGTTCTGTGGGCGTGGCTTGGTGGGGGTCATGTGACTCAGGCTACTTATGGAAAACATAGCTCTGAAGCCTCATGTCAGCATTCCAGCAACCCTCCCTTCCAACCAATAACTCTGAGACAGACATCTCTCAAAGGTTCCTTTATTTGGACAGTAACTAGCACATCTGTGGAATCCTGAATCTGAACATTTCGGGCTTCCTTGCAAAAGTCAAAGCTACAAATCCATCCCCCCTTAGCCATCATCACATCACATGGTCCAATCACCATCCATCCTAAAGTAAGATCCCATTTCATTATGTGTCACACTCAGTGACCTTGAACCAGGCAAAGAATTTTATTTTGTTTAACTAGATATACTCAGATGAATTCCTCCCTCCCACTTTCTCAGGCTCAATTGTGGCAGCATGGGAGCATCGAATCTTCCAAAGCTGACACCTCATGTGGAGAGCCCAGAGGAGCATGCAGCTGTTCAGCTGACTAGTGCCCTGAAAGCCCTCCCTTTGCTTTTCAATTAATTCTAACAGTGTTAAACCATCCTTGTCCCTTTCTAAATTTTTATATGTTTTATAGTTTAATATTTTATTGTATACCACCCAGAGTCCCTCTCTAAGGGAGGTGTCAACCCTGAAGATGACTTAAGTGTAGCCATTTTTTATTCTAGCTTTTGTCTATTTTTTTTCTTAGCTTCTTTAGGCTTTCTGCAAAAGAATTTAATGCTACTTCAGGCTCACCACTCTTTAGCTGGTGAGAGGTGGGTTATAGAGATAAGGGGGGATTGTTATGTCTAGGTGGCATTCTTTCCTGTGAGAACAGAGGAAGTGCCTACAGCTGGAGGAAGGTGGAGTTTGGAGTCACTGGACTGACTAACTGTGAATTGATTGGTGATTGTGACTCTGGGGGGAAGTTTCAACTTTTTCCTTTTATTGGGTGTAATTCCAGGATCTAGCCAGAGTTAGAATTACACCAATTTCTTGCCAATTTAATATATCCCTAACAGACTTTAACGAAAGATTGATGCCTTGGATTTTTATTCAGGGCATTTGTTCCTAGGAAGGCTGACAGGAGGTGGATGGTTCAAAAATGTGAAAAACAAATAAATAAATCACTTCTAGCTCTTTATGTACAGCAGGTAGGAGAAAGAGGCACAAAAATATGAACATGGTTTCTAATACAAATAGAGCTTGCATCTTTTGCACAGTAGTTGATAGAATTCTTTTGTAACATTGTAAGAAATAAGGAAATTCAAAAATAAAATGGTAGAGGGCAGAGCCAACTGTCAGGGAGAGGAGACATGCGGGCAAGAGACTCTGCGGAGCACGCTCCTTTACCTCCATTTGCAGGACTCATCGGAGTCAAAGGGAGACTCGTAGGGTTTTCTGAAAGTGTGGGCGTTCCAAAGACCCTGCACCGGCAGTGGTTCATGTTGGAGAATGGAAGAAAACCTGGAATGAGCAAGTAAACAAAAGGAAACACTCACTAGAATAATGGACATCCAGATAACAAATAAAGTAAAATACTTGGGGATTATGATTTCTGCAAGATGTCCAACACTTAAAGTTGATAATTATACCCCATTGATTAAACGAATAACAGAAGATTTGGAAAAATGGGACAAATTAAGATTATTTTTTATGGGCAGAATAGCAATCACAAAAATGAATATATTACCACAATTACTGTTTCTCTTCCAAAATGCCCCCATAAAATTAGAAAAAAAATTCTTTGGTGATTTGGATAAATTAATATTGAAATTTATATGGCAAAAGAAAAAAACCTAGAATTAAATTAAAATTGCTGCAAGATGCCACAGAAAGGGGTAGATTTGGCTTGCTTGATTGGGAAATGTATTACAGAGCTGCAATTCTGACACGGGTAAAAGATTGGATAAATCTTAAGAACAAAAGAATGTTGACTTTAGAAGGTTATAATTTACAGCAGGCTTGTCCAACCCGTGGCCCACGGGCCGCATGCGGCCCAGGTCGCCTCGTAATGTGGCCCAGTGCCCACCCCAACCATCGTGCCACAGCCAGCGAGAAGGAGGAGGAGAGGCAGGCGCGAGGCGGGGCGAGGCGAGCGCCAGGCCAAGCAGCAAGAGAAAAGGCGGGCGCCGTTAGAGCGCCACCTCCTGCTGTTACCACCGCCGCTTCTGCCCCTGCCACCGCTGCTGCTTCTGCCCCCGCCGCCGCTGCTGCCCCCGCCGCCGCCGCTTCTGCCCCGCCGCCACCCTCGCCGCTTCTGCCCCACTGCTTCTGCCCCCGCCGCCACCCCCGCCGCTTCTGCCCCCGCTGCCACCCCCGCCGCTTCTGCCCTGCCACTGCTGCTGCTTCTGCCCCCACCACTGCTGCTGCCCCCACCGCCGCTTCTTCTCCCGCCGCCACCCCCGCCGCTTCTGCCCCCACCGCCACCGCTTCTTCTCCCGCCACCGCTGCTGCTTCTGACCCCGCCGCGGGGGTGGTGGCGGGGGCAGAAACGGCGGCGGCAGAAGCAGCAGCGGTGGCGGGGGAAGAAGCGGCGGCGGCGGCAGAAGCGGCGGTGGGGGCAGAAGCAGCAGCGGTGTCGGGGGCAGAAGCGGCGCGGCGGGGGCAGAAGCGGTGGCGGCGGTGGGGGCAGAAGCAGCAGCGGTGGCGGGGGAAGAAGCGGCGCGGTGGGGGCAGAAGC
>NW_020769527.1:271642-283327 GCF_900518735.1 Pseudonaja textilis | reverse complement strand
CTCCTCCTCCTCCTCCTCCTCCTCCTCCTCCTCCTCCTCCTCCTCCCTAAATGCATGACCTCAAATTTGATTGGCTTCAATTGGATGTTACCTATTTTCTACTGGTAGATTAATCTATAAAATGTAATATAAACTGCCCCTTCATCACAAGGACACAGCTTTAAAGAGTAAAGTCACCCCTCCCCCCCAAAATATCTTCCAGGATGGCTGTTCCTAGTCCATTAAAATGTTAGTGCTGTCTTAAATTTAGAGATAGGTATTTGGTTTAATTATGTTAGTTGTGTAAAGCAGGGGTCCCCAACCACTGGTCCCCGGACTGGTACCGGTCCGTGGAACAATTTCTACCGGGCCGCCGGTTTGCTGGGTGACGCCATCTTGTTTTGATGAAAAAGTGCTTCCGGTGAGCTTTTCCGGGTAGAAAGCGGCGTTTGGGTGCTGAAAGAATCCTCGCGCCTTAGTTTCATCGAGGGGGGGGCGGCTTTGAACAAAACTAAGGCACGAGGATTCTTTCAGCACGCATGGCAAGGTGAGCCGAGCGACTGTCGTGAAGCCCATCGACACAGGTACAAAGGAGGAGTTGAAGGTGGCGGGGAGAAGCGGGGGACGGCTGGCTGGCCAGTCGCTCGGCTCGCCTTGCCATGTGTGATGATGCCGGTACCGGGCCGCAGATGATTTTGTGATGCCGGTACCAGGCCGCGGCACAAAAAAGGTTGGGGGCCACTGGTGTAAAGCAACAGAGACTGACTACTGAAAATCATACCTAGGAAGGCCAGCAAATCTAATTGCCTTTCTACCTCCATAACATAATTTTAAGGCTGAGTATTACCTGTTTATAGCCCATCATAAGCACTACATCTCATGAAAAGCCATAACACAGCAATTTCCAATGAATTAGTCAATTAAATAATGTTAAACTACTTTCTCTCCAGCAATCTGGGCTGAAGCAGAATTAAACCATATCTGCTCCTTTGTTTTCTAAATGGATTTTATAGGAAGGAGGCTTAATTTCACACCCACACAAACCAGCCACTTCCCACTTGATCTACCTCATTTAGGAAGCATGGAGGAGGTAGTCAGCAACAACAAAACTACCTCAATATCTTCCAAATGGGATAGGTGTAGAGGGGAGGAGAGAAAGGGATTCTTGCAGCTCCAGCAACATATCTTCAACCTCATCAGAGGCAAGTGGCCAGGAGGGGAAGGGGCAGGGCCAGCCAGGGGCATGATTTGCTGGTTCTCTGAACTGGGCAGAATCTTAACATCTGGTTCTATAGAACCGGTGGGAACCGGTAGAATCCCACCCCTGGGGGAGGCACTCATCTCTGTTTCGAGGCCATGAGCCAGCACCGTCCAAAGATGTTTCCATGGTCATGTGATATGATGTCACAGAATGCTATTTCGTCCCCACTGAAGTGGTACCTATTTATCTACTTGCATTTGCATGCTTTCGAACTGCCTGGTGGGTAGGAGATAGGCAAAAACGGATGCTCATCCATTTGTGTGATGCCTGTCAGCTTTGGAAGTCATTTTGAGAGTCGATGCTCCCACGCTGCCACAAGCCTGAGAAAGTGGGAAAAGGGGGGTTTGAATTGAGTAGCTCTCAGTAGACAAAATAAAATTCTTTTGTTAGTTCAAGGTCATTGAGTATGGCGCAGAATGAAATAATAATCTCACTTTAGGACAGATCGTGATTGGGCCATGTGTTGTCATGACGGCCAAGGGAGCATGGATTTGTAGTTTGAATATTGAAGGAAGCCCCAAAACTTTCAGATTCAGGATTCCACAGATGTGCCAGTTTTACTATCCAAATAAAGGTACCTTTGAGATATGTCTGTCTCGGAGTTATTGATTAGGAATAAAGACTAAAGCCTTGAAACGCCCAATCAGATTTGAACAAGTAGATGGGACTTTAATTGGGGGAGTCCTGGCCACCCAAATGACAGAGTTAATCAAACTAGAGATGGGCAGATACCGTGAACTCATATATTTTGTAGTAGCTCCAAAAATGTCAGAATCTGTCATATTGGGACTTGCTTGGCTGGATAAATGGGCCCCTACCACCAAGTAGGAAGACGGATCCTGAAAAATCATAATCGGGGTTGGGCTGTTGCCCCCTCTTCCTCCCACAAAGACACTGCCACCCAACAGGGATCCACAACCAGAAGTAGCAGCCATCGTTTCAGACTCTCCTCCAGGCGAGCCCCAAGTCCCTAAAGAATACAGGGACTTGGCTGAGGTTTTCAGTGAAGAGAAAAGCAACATTTTACCCCCTCCATCAAGCCACTGATTGTGCCATAGAATTAGAACCTGGGGCAAAACTGCCAAAACCAAAGATGTATTCCATGACACCAGCTGAAATGACTGAGTTGAGAAAATACATTGATAACAATTCGGACAGAGGTTTCATTGAACCTGCCAAATCTAGGTTCACCACCCCAGTACTGTTTAAAGAAAAAAAGATGGCGGAGACTTCCGGTTGCAAGGCTTCGGCGGCGGCAGGAATCCGCTTCTCTGCGGGTCCCTGCTGCGCTCGTTGCTGAGGTACCCCCGATCCAACTGGATTTGGGGGTTGTCGCTACCCTGAAGGGGCAGCGGAAGACAGAGGAGATCCGGGCAGGGGTCTGGGGATATCGCACCCCCTTTCCCCAGCCAGCTAGACTCCTTTTTCCTGAGGCGGTGGAGTGGCTGTCAGTAATGGCAGCCACAAAGAAATCTTCAACCAGATAAGATTGTGCAGGAGGAAGAGCCAGAAGGAGAAGTTTTCTTGGCTGAACCGGGACATTAAGTTACTTTCAAAACACCCTGGAAACCTGACTTTTGGATTGATACATTTGTTTCCAAAAGAATTTGTTACAACGGTGAAAGTGCTGAAGGAAAGTTCACCCCCCTTCCTTACGGAGAAAGCAAAGGAGCACAGAAAAACCTGCTTTTTAAAGGTAAAAATAAGCTCTTTGTTACAAGTGGGAAGGAGAGGACTAAAAAAAAAAATCTTTAAAACTTTGTTGGAGGAGACGCCTTGAAGATTATAAGACCATCAATTAACTGTAATACGGCTTTAAAAATACATTTGGGATTTTGCCCCTGGAGGAAAAATTGTAAAGAGAAGAAGAGGAAATAATTTTTGTTTGTTTGGATTGTTTGATAACTTTGACATTTGGAAATTACTTTAAGATTGAAAACATCTGGGTTGTTTTTAAAAATTTACAATGGCACCATCTGTGGATGAACTAAAAATGGAATATGAAAAATTAAAAGAAAGACAGCAAAATGGCAAGGATTCCTTGGGAGCTGCCTTCCACTTTTTAGAAATGGCGGTTTCTACGTACCAGCAAATGCTTGAGGAAGAAGAAGGAGAAGGAGAAGAAGAAGAAGAAAAGGAAGTATCCATCTTTAATGGACTAAAAAGTTCGATTAAGAAAGAAAATGGGAAGAGAGGAAGGAAAAATGAGAATTTAAGATTTAATAAAACAACCAAGAAAAAGAAAAATAGGGTGAAAAAAAGGTACAATGTTAGAAAGCAATTGAAAAGAGAATTACAACAGAGAGGGGAAGTTAAAAAGGGGGAGGCTAGGAGGGGGGGCGCAAAAAGACCAGACCGGAGAAGAAAGGGAGGGAAAAAGAAAAAAAAAGCCACGGGCTAGAACAAGATCTCAAAAAGCAAATTTTTTTTAGAGATAAAGGATAATAGATAGTGCATAATTAAAGATTCTGCAAGAGTACATAAGATAGTATTGTAGTATTTACATTTGAAATAATTTATTGGAATATTTAATAAAATATTAATGTTTAATAATGATAGATTTCAATACTTAATAAAATATTAAGGAGAATGTGTAAAATGATTAATGTTTAGTTATAGTTTAATTCATTATTGTCTTAATGTTATTATAAACTTAGTATTTTATTTTCTTATTCTAAAATAATGTATTAATCAGAATTAGAATTAGAATGGAAATTATATATTTAACTATACTATAAGTTTATTATTCTTTTATTTTAAGATTTAATATGTAGAATGTACTATGCAGAATCAGGATGGAAATTATGTATTATTTTAAGTTTTACTTTAGGAGAAGGCATCACACTTTAAAAGTGATTACAGGGGAAATTTTTTTGCTAAAGAGAAGAGATAAATAGACGATTGGAAAAGAATGGACAAAAGATATAAGCATAATGATTTTGAAATAAGATGAAATAAATAAAACATAATTAAGAGAGTGAAAAGATGGGAGAAGTTATATAGAAAATATAAAATGGTTAATAAGATATGAATGGTATATAAGGTGAGCATGAATTTGATTTAGGCCTGTTAAAAAAGATGTAACCCGGGGCAAAGCCACTTTTCAAAAGAAGTTTTATGTTTTATGTTTTGTATTTTGATTAGTTATGTTTGATTGCGAATTAATAAAACCCTGGAGGAATGAAATTAAAGGGAGAGAAATTTGGAAAAGACATGTATAAATGACAATTAAGGAGGTTTTATTTTTTTATGTCTTGTTTTATGTTATGTATTTTGTGTGCTTATGATTGATTGAGAATTACTAAAACTTTGATAGAAAGAAATATAATTGAACAAAAGTGAAGGGAGAAATAATGAGAAATTTGGAAAAGATATATATGTGTAAATCAGGGGTGTCCAACCTTTCACCTTCCCTGGGCCACATTAGAAGATGAAAATTTGGTTTGGGCCGCACATAAAATAAAATAACAGTAACGATACCCGATCATCCCAAAAAACCATAGAAAACATAGTTAACATATTAAATTTATTTGGAAATAAAGTTAGTGAGATGTTTTTATTATTTATTATTAATTATTTATTAAAAATTATTTATTTTTTCTCACGGTTTTTTTATCACAGTTTTTTTTATCACAGTTTATTTTCTGGCCAAATTTTGCGGGGGGCGGGGAGGTGGGGAGAAAGCTCGCCTGCCTCACGCCTACCTCTCCTCCTGCAAATAGCCCGGCTGGATGAGGCAGGACTGGAAGGCAGAAACAGCAGCAGCAGCGGCGGGGGCAGAAGCAGCGGCGGGGGAAGGCTTCTGCCCCCGCCGCTGCTGCTGCCCTGCCGCCGCTTCTTCCCCCGCCACCACTGCTGCTTCTGCCCCTGCCGCCGCTGCCCCACCACCTCTTCTCCCCCGTCACTGCTTCTGCCCCCGCCCCCACTGCTGCTTCTGCCCCCGCCGCCGCTTCTGCCCCCGCCACTGCTTCTGCCCCCGCCGCGCCGCTTCTTACCCCGCCACCGATGCTGCTTCTGCCCCCGCCGCCGCTTCTGCCGCCGCCGCCGCTTCTTCCCCCACCACCGCTGCTGCTTCTGCCGCCGCCGTTTCTGCCCCCGCCACCACCCCCGCCGCCGCCGCGGGGGCAGCGGTGGCGGGGGCAGAGCAGCAGCGGTGGCGGGAGAAGAAGCGGTGGCGGTGGGGGCAGAAGCGGCGGGGGTGGCGGTGGGAGAAGCGGCGGCGGCGGGGGCAGCAGCAGCAGTGGGGGCAGAAGCAGCAGCAGTGGCAGGGCAGAAGCGGCGGGGGTGGCGGCGGGGGCAGAAGCGGCGGGGGTGGCGGCGGGGGCAGAAGTGGTGGGGCAGAAGCGGCGGGGGTGGCGGCGGGGCAGAAGTGGCAGTGGGGGCAGCAGCGGTGGCGGGGGCAGAAGCAGCAGCGGTGGCAGGGGCAGAAGCGGCGGCGGTAACAGCAGGAGGTGGCGCTCTGACGGCGCCCGCCTTTTCTCTTGCTGCTTGGCCTGGCGCTCGCCTCACCCCGCCTCGCGCCTGCCTCTCCTCCTCCTTCTCGCTGGCTGTGGCACGATGGTTGGGGTGGGCACTGGGCCGCATTACGAGGCGACCTGGGCTGCATGCGGCCCGTGGGCCGCGGGTTGGACAAGCCTGCTGTAAATTATAAGAAAGGAAGAAAAGGGACAAAACTTAGCTGAGATAATAATAGAAATTGTGGGTGAAGCTCTGGAAATAACCAAAGAGATGATGGATGGAATAGATGAGGTTTTTCGAGTCTTCACAAGATATGCAATGAGAAATAGCTTACCAAGAGAAGTTCACATCAGATTTACAAAGAAAGCTATTAAAACACAAATATTACAGGTGGCAAGAGAGAAAACATTGAAATATAAAGATAAGGAGATTGTGGTCCTGAAACAAGTACCCAGAAGAGTGAGAGAGATGAGAAGAGAATACCAATTTTTGACTAAAATTCTACTTAAAAAAGAAGTGAATTATAGATGGCTGATTCCAGAAGGTTTAATGTTCACATGGCAAGAACAGAGACATAGAATTGACTCAATTGAGAAAGATGAATTATTTTACACAGAATATTTTGGAGGGAAAGAGGAGGAGGCAGAAAAAGAAATATCACTAATTGAATTCCAAGAGGACTGCCAAATGGCGACTGAAAAAGAAGAAGGTACAGTAGGCGGAAAGGTGGAAGTTAAGGAACAATGTGAACCAAGATCTACAAGAGCTGCTAAACCTAATTATAAAATATAAACATGGAAGAGAAAAAGCTGATTACAATTAACATAAACGGACTTAATTCAGCTGCTAAAAGAAGGAAAACTTTCCATAAATTACAGAAATTAAAATTTGATATAATCTGCCTACAAGAAGTACAT
This sequence comes from Pseudonaja textilis, assembly GCF_900518735.1. The sequence goes on along the minus strand of NW_020769527.1, from coordinate 276,712 downwards.
ATCAAAAAGCAACATGAACAATTGCTGATACAGCCAAAATTAGGGAAAATATTTACTTCTTTGACACAATGCAAGAAAAGAGGAGTGGTTTTATACATTAAAGATATTATCCCAGTGAAATTGATTGATACAGATGATGATGGAAGAGTATTAATGGTGGAAATAATGGACAATAATATGAAAACACTCCTGATTGCAATCTATGCCCCAAATGACAATCAAGAAGAATTTTATAGAAAACTACATATGAAAATAATTGAACTGGACTATACTAATATCGTTATGATGGGAGATTTCAATGGAATTGTAGATAATAAATTGGACTATACAACACAGAAAACAACAAAGCAAAACAGAAAGACTCTCTCCCTAAATCTTTTTTTAAAATGACAGATGAAATAAACCTAAAAGATGCATGGAGAGAAAGAAATGCTAGGTGTAAAAAATACACTTTCTATTCAAACAGACATTCATCATGGTCCAGAATAGATATGATATGGATGTCAACAGAATTGTTAGCCAATATGCAAGAAATAAATATTGAAACAAGTACTTGGGCAGATCACAATCCAACGACAATTAAATGGAAAGGACAAAGAAGATCTAGATGGACGTTAAACAATACTATATTAAAAGAAAATGACTTCATACAGAGGATGGAGAAGGAACTGGCTTTTTTCTTTAAAGAAAATTAAAAAGAAGACACATCAATGCAGAATGTATGGGATACAATGAAGGCATATGCCAGAGGCTTGATAATAGACTATACAAGGAAAAGAAATATCACGAAAAGAGTAGCCTCTAAGACATTAGAGGGTGAGTATAAAGAACTTGAAAAAGAGTTACAGAAAATACCACAGAAAAAGGACATTAAGTTAAAAATGGATATAATTAAACATAAAATGGGATTAATGGATAAAGAAGAATTAGCACAGAAAATCAGAGGCACGAAACAGAACTATTTTGAAGATGCACATAAACCAGGTAGATGGTTAGCATATAAATTGAGAAAGGAGAAAGAATCAAGGAAAATATTGCAATTAATAGATGATCAAGGCCAAGTTCGCTATGGAAGCAAAGAGAAGAAGGAAATTGTACGAGACTATTACGGGAAACTATATACACAAGAGAATATTGATGATGAAAGAGTTAAACAGTACTTACAGAATGCTAACCTACCCCAGATACCTAAAGAGATTGAAATAATGTTACAAAGTAATATAACGATGATGGAGTTAACTGAAGCACTTAAGAAGCAAAACAATGGAAAGGCATCAGGCGCAGATGTACTTCCGGCGGAATTTTATAAAACACTACAAGAATCGTTGATTCTTCCATTGCTAGAAGTTATGAATGAAGTTATGTTAAAGAAGAAGATACCTAAATCATGGTCAGAACCTTATATTACACTTATCCCAAAAGAGGAGGCTGGCCCATTACAAATCAAGAATTATAGACCTATTTCCCTACTAAATGCAGATTATAAAATTTTTGGTTCAATATTGGCAGAAAGACTTAAAAAATACCTAAATAATTTTATTCACTCTGACCAAAATGGATTTCTGATAAAGAGACAAATTAAAGACAATATGAGAGTAATTTTGGACACTTTGGGATACTATGAGGCACACCCTGAAAAACAAATGGTTTTCGTATTCTTAGATGCACAGAAGGCATTTGACAATGTGAATTGGCGATTTATGTTATTACAGCTGGAACAGATGGGTTTTGGTAAAAAATTCATCCAAACAATAGAAGCTATATATCATAAACAAACAGCAAAGATAATGATAGAGGGAGAATTAACGGACTCTATTCATATCAGAAAAGGAACAAGACAAGGGTGCCCACTGTCATCTTTGTTGCTTGTGTGAACATTGGAAGTGCTAAACAGAAATATTAGAGAAGAAAAGGACATAAAAGCGATGAAAATTAAAAAAGAAGAATTTAAATTGCAAGCATTTGCAGATGATCTGGTTTTCATCTTAGAAGACCCACTAGAAACAGCATTAAAATTGATAGAAAAGATAGAGGTATATGGAAAGGTGGCTGGTCTGAAAATAAACAAAGACAAAACAAAGATTTTGACAAAGAATATGTTATCAAGACAAAAGGAAGAACTGGCGGATGTATTAAAAATCCAGGTTACGAATAAGATCAAGTACTTGGGGATACATTTGACAGCAAGATGTAGTACACTTAAAGAGAATAACTATATTAAACTTAAGCAGCAGATAGCGCTAGATTTGGCGAAATGGGAAAATTTACAACTGTCATTAATAGGGAGAATATCAACAATCAAGATGAATATATTACCCAGAATTTTATATTTGTTCCAAACAATTCCAATTAGGCTTGGAAAAGATTATTTTGAAGATTTAAATAAAATTGTGTTGAAATATATCTGGCAATGTAAGAACGCGAGAATAAAATTAAAACTTTTGCAAGATGCTAGAATAAGAGGAGGATTTGGTTTGCCTAATTGGGAGTTGTACTACCAAGCTACAAATTTGATGTGGGTTAAGGAATGGATAACATTAAGAAATACTAGATTGTTGACACTAGAAGGACATGATCTGTTGTTGGGGTGGCATGCTTTTTTATGGTATAAAGGAACTAAAACACAGGGGTACTTTAGAAGACATTATATATGGGAGTCTCTGTGGTTAAACTGGGAGAAGACTAAAAAGCAATGTTATTTGAAAATTCCAGTCTGGCTATCGACTATTGAAGCTTTTTCTTATCCTATAATATACAAAAAGAAACAAACAGATATGGTGAAATATTGAATGAAAAGGGTGAACTTAAATCTATGCAAAAATTAGAAGAAGAAGGTATAAAGATGAATTGGTTTTCATATGTGCAAATACATTTAAGGTATGATAAAGATGCTAAAACAGAAGGTTTCTATGATAAATTGACTGATTTAGATAAGATTTTGACAGGCACTGATGAAAAGGTAATTAAAAAATTGTATGGATATTTATTAGAAATTAAACTAGAAGAAGAACAAGTTAAAGAAACAATGATTGCTTGGGGGAAGAATTTTGGATATGGGATTGATCTAGAGAAATGGCAAAAATTGTGGTCTCAAAATTATAAAATGACATTGTCAACAGCATATAAAGAAAATTTGTATACAATGTTTTACAGGTGGCATTTTCTCCGACAAGAATAGCAAGAATGTTCAAGAATAAATCTGAAAAATGTTGGAAATGTCATCAAGTACCTGGCTCATATTACCATATGTGGTGGACTTGTGCAGATGCCAAAAAATATTGGACTAAAATCCACACATGGTTGGAAAAAATGACAAAAAAGCATATAGACTTGAAACCAGAGATATTTTTACTGGGAATTTTACCTGAAATATATAGTAAAGAATTGAAATACCTGATTGTAAATGTATTAACAGCGGCTAGGATTGTATTTGCCAAAAACTGGAAAAATGAGAAAATACCATCACAGGAGGAAATTATTAAGAAAATATTGGAATGCGCTGAAATGAGTAGATTGAGATTTGAAATCAGAGAACAAGATAAACAATTTTATAAAATTTGGGATCTATTCTATCAATGGTTAGACAATAAAACTTGGTAATGAAATATGTAGATTTTTAGAACATAATGAACCTTCTGACCATGATTTAGGTATCTTCTTCTTTAACATAACTTCATTCATAACTTCTACCAATGGAAGGTTCAACAATTCTTGTAGTGTTTTATAAAATTCTGCCAGAAGTCCATCTGGGCCTGGTGTCTTTCCATTATTTTGCTTCTTAAGTGCTTCAGTTAACTCCATCATCGTTATATTGCTTTCTAACATTGTTTCAATCTCTTTAGGTATCTGGGGTAAATTAGCATTCTGTAAATACTGTTTTACTCTTTCCTCATCAATATTCTCTTGTGTGTATAGTTTCCCAAAATAGTCTCGTATGATTTCCTTCTTCTATTTACTACCATAGCAAACTTGGCCTTGGTCATCTATTAATTGCAATAGTTTCCTAGATTTTTTCTCCTTTCTCAATTTATATGCTAACCATCTACCTGGTTTATTTGCATCTTCAAAGTAGTTCTGTTCAGCACCTCTGATTTTCTGTGCTAATTCTTCTTTTTCTATTAGACCCATTTTATGTTTAATTATATCCATTTTTAACTTAATGTCCTTTTTCTGTGGCATTTTCTGTACCTCTTTTTTAAGTCCTTTATACTCACCCTGTAATGCCTTAGAGGCTAGTCTTTTCGTGGTATTTCTTTTCCTTGTATAGTCTATTATCAAGCCTCTGGCATATGCCTTCATTGTATCCCATACATTCTGAATTGATGTATCTTCTTTTTTGTTTTCTCTCAAGAAGAAAGCCAGTTCTTTCTCTATCCACTGTGTGAAGTCTTTTTCCTTTAATATAGTATTATTTAACATCTATCTAAATCAGGCTTGTCCAACCCGCGGCCCACGGGCCGCATGCAGCCCAGGTCGCCTCGTAATGCGGCCCAGTGCCCACCCCAACCATCGTGCCACAGCCAGCGAGAAGGAGGAGGAGAGGCAGGCGCGAGGCGGGGCGAGGTGAGCGCCAGGCCAAGCAGCAAGAGAAAAGGCGGGCGCCGTCAGAGCGCCACCTCCTGCTGTTACCACCGCCGCTTCTGCCCCTGCCACCGCTGCTGCTTCTGCCCCCGCCGCCGCTGCTGCCCCCACTGCCACTTCTGCCCCGCCGCCACCCCCGCCGCTTCTGCCCCACCGCTTCTGCCCCCGCCGCCACCCCCGCCGCTTCTGCCCCCGCCGCCACCCCCGCCGTTTCTGCCCTGCCACTGCTGCTGCTTCTGCCCCCACCGCTGCTGCTGCCCCCGCCGCTGCCGCTTCTCCCACCGCCACCCCTGCCACTTCTGCCCCCACCGCCACCGCTTCTTCTCCCGCCACCGTTGCTGCTTCTGCCCCCACCGCCGGCGGCGGGGGTGGTGGCGGGGGCAGAAACGGCGGCGGCAGAAGCAGCAGCGGTGGCGGGGGAAGAAGCGGCGGCGGCGGCAGAAGCGGCGGCGGGGGCAGAAGCAGCAGCGGTGGCGGGGGAAGAAGCGG
>NW_020769527.1:246098-271242 GCF_900518735.1 Pseudonaja textilis | reverse complement strand
TCATCTTCTAATGTGGCCCAGGGAAGGTGAAAGGTTGGACACCCCTGATCTAAATCTTCTTTGTCCTTTCCATTTAATTGTCATTAGATTGTGATCTGCCCAAGTACTTGTTTCAATATTTATTTCTTGAATATTAGCTAACAATTCTGTTGACGTCCATATCATATCTATTCTGGACCATGATAAATGTCTATTTGAGTAGAAGGTGTATTGTTTAGTTTTAGCATTTCTTTCTCTCCATGTATCTTTTAAGTTGATTTCATCTACCATATTAAAAAAAGATTTAGGGAGAGTCTTTCTGTTTTGCTTTATTGTTTTCTGTGCTGTATAGTCCAGTTTGTTGTCTACAATTCCCTTAAAATCTCCCATCATAACTATATTAGCATAGTCCAGTTCAATTATTTTGATATGTAATTTTTTATAGAATTCTTCTTGATTGTCATTTGGGGCATAGATTGCAATCAGGAGTCTTTTCATATTATTGTCCATTATTTCCACCATTAGTATTCTACCATCGTCATCAGTATAGATCAATTTCACTGGGATAATATCTTTAATGTATAAAACCACTCCTCTTTTCTTGCATTGTGTCAAGTAAATATTTCCCTAATTTTGGCTGTATCAACAGTTGTTCATGTTGCTTTTTGATATGTACTTCTTGTAGGCAGATTATATCAAATTTTAATTTCTCTAATTTATGGAAAGTTTTCCTTCTTTTAACAGCTGAGTTAAGTCCATTGATATTAATTGTAATCAGTTTTTCCTCTTCCATGGTTATATTTTGTAGTTAGGTTTAGCAGCTCTTGTAGATTTTGGTCCATGTTGTTCTTTGGCTTCCACCTTTCCACCTACTTCACCTTCTTTTTCAGTTGCCATTTGGCAGTCCTCTTGGAATTCAATTAGTGACATTTCTTTTTCTGTCTCCTCCTCTCTCCCTCCAAAAAATTCTGCGTAAAATAATTCAGCTTTCTCAATTGAGTCAATTTTATGTCTCTGATCTTGCCATGTGAACATTAAACCTTCTGAAATCAGCCATCTATAATTCACCTCTTTTTTTAAGTAGAATTTTGGTCAGAAATCGGTATTCTCTTCTCATCTCTCTCACTCTTCTGGGCATTTGTTTCAAGACCACAATCTCCTTGTATTTATATTTCAATGTTTTGTCTCTTGCTACTTGCAATATTTGCGTTTTAATGGCTTTCTTTGTAAATCTGATGTGAACTTCTCTTGGTAAGCTATTTCTCGTTGCATATCTTGTTAAGACTCGATAAACCTCATCTATTCCATCCATCATCTTCTCTTTAGTTATTTCCAAAGCTTCAGCCAAAATTTCTATCATTGTCTCAGCTAGGTTTTGTCCCTTTTCTTCCTCTATGTTTTGGAATCTGAGATTAAATTTTGATCTATCCATCTCCCATCTCAGCATCCCACTTTTATCTTGTTCAACCACTGTTAATCTGTCATCAATATCTCCAATCTTCTTATCTCTTTATTTATCTTCTTCAATTTTTGGGAATCTCTCATCATACTTCATCATCATTTGTTGAATGTTCTCCACCTTTTCATCAGTTTTCCCTGTTCTTTGTTCAACGTTCTCTGTTCTCTTTTCAATGTTCTCTGTTCTTATTTGAATATTTTGAATTCCTTGCATAATCATCTGCAGGGTCACCTTTTCCTGTTCTTTTTTCTTGCTGTAACATTGTCTGCATTGAACGTTGTCCTCCAGATGGTGAAGAGGAAGAAGTAGAAGTTGAACGCTGAGGGCAGCAGCGGTGGCATGGTGGTGTTAGGAATATAAGTGACCTAACAGGTATTTGGGTTAGAAATATATAAACCGGGATAAACATTTTAGTACTATGTCTTTAAGAGATTGCAAAAACTGCAATTGGGTGTGGTTTTTCAAACAGCCATAAGATGGAGCCAGAAACTTGGATTGTCTTAGTCTGAGTCTCAGAAGAGAGTGTGAGTGTATCTCTGTTTCCTTCTGTTGGAAAGTATTGCCATTGCTCCATTTCTTCTAATTGACTGATATTACTGGATTTAATGTAAGTCTGTTACTGAACTGTTTTTGACACTGGACTTTGATATTTGGATTATCCCTGGATTGAAAAACTGACTGATTTACTTGTGAATGACTTTGGATTGCTTATTTTGGACTTTGCTTAAACCTTTCTGGAAGTAAAAACCTACATTTACTGTACAGTGTATCTGTGTGCTCTGTGTGTATTATTCCAACACTACTCTCTATACGTCTCCCTGTATGCGCTCATTCTCCTAACGGGGAATTACCTCAACACTGGTTATGGGCCCAGACCATACTAGGCTCAGATAACTGAGAGTTAGTGTGAATGCACGTTACTGTATACAGACAGCTGTTATTTAATTGTGGTTTACTATCCTGGTAAAGATGGCACAAGTCACTTCAACAAGTCTATCACTGATAACCTGGTTGGATGGAACAAACTATGTTTCCTGGTCTATGAAGTGCAGTCTACTTCTCCGTAAAGAAGGTTTATGGAATGTAGTTCAAGACCCACCAGATGTAAATGCTTGGGATCCAAATAATGAGGATGATGCCAAGAAGCTTGCTGACTTTAAACAGAACAACGAACAAGCTCTTTGTATAATTGGACTAACACTGAGTGACCAGCAGCTAGTCCATATTCGTGGAGAAGAGTCTGCTGCTAAGTGTTGGGAGAATTTGAAGAGGATTTATGTTCGTGACAGTGTAGGTGCAAACATACATCTTACATGTAAACTGTTTAGAGCACGTCTTCTGAAAGGTGGAGATATGTTAGCTCATTTAAACTTCATGAAAAGAACTTTTGAAGAGCTACATGAAAAAGAACTAATATTTTCAAAGCTGCATCAAGTTTATATCATTCTTTCCTCATTGGATGAAAGTCATGATGATTATGTATCTTCACTGGAAGTCCTGCCCAGAGATAAACTGACATTGACTGACATAACCAGAAGGTTGTTAGAAGAAGCAAGAAGATGGCTGGATAGGGACCAAATGAGGAAGGAACAACCACAAGAAGAGGATTTGTCTTCAACTGCCTATACTCTTAGGAGATGTTTTTCTTGTGGGGCTAGGGGACATATAGCTAAATTCTGTAAGGAGGGAAAACAACAGAATACTAGTAAACACCAGAAGGCTAAGAAGAATGTTAGTTTAGCTATGTCTAGCAATTCAACTGTAAACCATGATTTGTGGGTTGTTGATAGTGGAGCATCACAATGCATTACTAAAGATAAAAACAGGTTTATAAAGATGTCTGCAAGTAAACAACATGTATCATTGGCAAATGGATGGAAGATGAACGCATCAGGTCAAGGTACTGCATATTGTCCTTGTATAAACGAACATTTAACTATGTTATATGTACCTAAACTGAAATTTAATTTGCTATCAGTAAGGGCTTTAATTAATATTGGTTATGTAGTAACCTTTAGGGGAGATAACTGTATAATAGAGAAAGAGGGTAAAAGTGTTACTGCTACATTAGATAATGATTTATATGGGATACATGATGATCAGTTGAAGATGGCTAACTCAGTTTACAACAAAGTTAAGCCGCATGATGAATGTGTACATTTACCACATAGACGTCTAGGGCACATTAATTTCAAAATGCTCAAACAAACTGTTGAATTGTCAGAGGGAATAAAATTGAAACCCTGTAGCAAGTATTTACACTGTAATGCTTGTAGTCAAGAAAAGAGTAAGGTGAGGAAGAGCTTCCGGTGGCAGGACAGGGCGAACTGAGGTGAAGAAGACTGTTGCGGTCTTTGAACACCTTTTCTGGCGCCAGGAGCAATCACCCAGGGATACACGAACCCCGGAGAGGTTCGTGTCAATGTGGAGAACCTCGAGCGGTAGAGTGGGGAAGGCAACCCCCCGACAGCGAAGAGGGAAGCTCCCGAGCCCGGCGCAAAAGAGTAAGCTGTCATTCTATGGTGGCTTCAAGTCCGGTCTGCCACTTGGGTGAATAAGCAAAGCAGTGACAGCCTGCGAGGTCGAGAGTAACAGGAACAGAGAAACAGTTTATAACTTGGAACCTTTGAAGACTGAAGATTGCAGAATGACAGAAGAATGACAGCGGCGTAAAATCTTCTCTCCTGGTTGTGATTAGCACCTTTCAGAAGGCAGGCGGAAAAGCGGCCAGAAAAGCGGCTGGGAAAATGAAAGGACTATAATGGAGAGCGGAAAAGCCCAAGCACAAAAGTGAAAGTGCAGATTTTACCCTGTGAAAGGGAAGCTCTGGGGAAAGAGGAAGATTGTCAAAACCAGGAGATCGGAGGTCCGGAATTTGTGAGGGGCTTCATCTGACTTTTGGACCTTTCTTTTTGACTTTACTTGAGAAAAGGGAGGCGACGGAGGTGAAAGAATACTGGCATTGATCGAGTCTGATGAACCCTCAGATCTGAGTACAACATGACTATCACATCTATTTAATATTGTGGAGAAGACAAACTGAGCATTATATTGGACTTTGGAAGATTTGTATGTTGATTTAAAAGTTGGAAAGCAAAGAAAGAAGAAGAAGCAAGAGGAAGAAGGCAGAGACAAACAGAAGGCTGGGAAAGACGCTTTCGGGATTGCAGATTAGTCAGCACATTACACCATTTGCTGATTGGAATGCTGAAAAGAATCCTCTAGCCGGAAGATGGACTATTAGCTCACCCAACTTGCTTCCTTTATTACGTGGTACTACTTAATATTACTAGTTTGGCACTACTTTCTCCTTAAGATGACGTCCTTGCTTTTTGTTTGTTGATTATCTGAAGCTGTGGTAATCTCTCTCCTACCCTTTCTCTTATTGTTTTGCCCCCTGCCTCCCTATTGTATCTCCTAAATAGCTTACATAATTCTACTTATTTGGGGGAAAAAAAAGAAAGAGGGGGGTATACTATTATTATAGAGTTAAGAGATTACTGTTGTAAGTATTAATAGCAAAGAGGGATAAACTCTGTTGATATAAACTATTTATAAATTATTTAGACTACTTAAGACATTTAAGATTAATTCCTTAAAGTGTTAATTGATGTACTATTGCTGACCAATTTTCTTATTACATAGACTAGAATACTGTAGTAGATATCTATTTATAATATAGGGGAAAAGATTGTGGAGTGAGATATTAAATTGAAATACGAGAATAGACATTTAAATACAAGACCCAAACACTGAATGGTGATTTGGGATAATATATCTAAAATTGTGCATCAACAAAAACAAATACTTAGAGAGATGACATCCACGACAACTATGGCCTTAAAAACAGGAAGGAAGGCTACTCCAACCCTATCGACTACGTTCACACCCACCCCACCAACAACTCAAAAAAATATTAAGGAGTCCTTAACAGGGGAAAAGCAGCCTAATGTCCCCAACATTAATATACAAACTTCCTTATTATCCTCGCAGGAAGCTATATCTAAAATGCAAGAAATGATAATTAAAAATCACAATGAAACTAGAGCAGATATAAGTGAATTGAAAGATGAGATGGGGAAACTGAAGGCTGAAATGAAAGCGTGTTGTGGCTCCGGGCTTGGATTCAGCTCCTGTGATTGATATGAGTTCAAGTGAAGAGGTTATGGCAGAACAATATGAGCCGGCCTGGCTTACTGATTGGACTGATAATCAGGATGAGGAGATGGACGTGACAAAGGACGACAGACCTGATGTATTAGAATTGTCAGGACCTTTGACCTCCTCTGGTTCCTTATCTGATCAACAGCCGGGAATGGCTGACAGGGAAGTTTTGAGAGAGTCTTCTAGTGGAGATGAGAACTTTGAAAATTTGTGGTTAAATGTAAAAAATAGAAGACGGTTGAAAAGGCAAAATCAGCTGGAGCGAATGAGAAGAGCAAGTCAGTAAATTAGCACGTTGCCTTAATGAGTATAAAAGGACACAGCTGGGCTGGTACATTTCGCCAGGAACAAAATAACTATTTGAGTGAAGACGTTACAGCAAGGAGCTCTGAGGCTGGAGATTATTTGCCAGGACTGGTTTGCCGGACAGAGTAAAGATTTATGCTGTGGTTTCTGCCAGCCGTTATCTTGTAAGACTTCTTTCCGTTTGATTTACTTGTGAAACGGCTGCTTTCTGTTTTGTTCGTTTGAATTTCGAAGGGGAGTCATAACAAAAGCGGATATATCGAAGGTGGAGGGTAAGATAGGGTCTCTGCAGCAGGCCATGGAGAAAAATGAAGTGAAAATAATATAGAGAGAGAGTAGAACAACACGCATGGAGACTAACTTTGAAAGGGTGGATGAGGAATTTAAAAATGTACTTAGAGAAACGGAAGACTCACTGGTTCATCTCAAGATGGACAAAGCAATGGCGTATTTAAGGTTCCAGAATGTGGCTGAAGTAAAAAATGAAGAATTGGAACATTTGATGGCAGAAATATTGGCTGAATGGTTAGGAAAAGAAAAAGATGACCTAATAAGAGTTTGATGAGGTATATAGGGTTAGCACAAGCTACGCCAGATGCAACAACTGCCCAAGAGAAATCCATATCCGCTTCTCTAGGAGATGTCTGAGAGATTTAATTTTGAAAATGTCTAGGGAGGAAACGATATCATATAAAGGCAGAGAAATTATGATTTTAAAACAAATTCCAAAGAAAGTGAGGACGATAAGACAAGATTATAAATTTCTAGCTAATGATTTAAATAAAAAAGGAATCCAATTTAAATGGTTAATCCCGGAAGGGATGTTAATTACGTGGAAAGAGAGGAAAATCAAAATAGAATCGATAGAACAGGCCCAAGACTTTTATCAACAGCTCACGGATACGAATGGTCAATCCACTAAAGAAGAACTTAAAAGGAGACCACAGGAGGACCGATACCGTCACAGAACCCAAAAGGAACGACTTTCCCCAATTTCAGGAAGTGATAAACCACAACCTGGGAGAGAAGAGCAAATCCCACAACAACAACAAGAAGAGAATCGAATCATTACTAGGCAAAAGTCTAAGCAGACGTAGATCAATGGTGGAGGGGAAGAAGTTGCTCTCCATCAATATAAATGGATTAAATTCAATATCAAAAAGAAAAAGGATATTTTCAAAACTTATTCGACATAATGCAGATATAATATGTCTTCAAGAAACACATATTTCGAAAAATGATGAAAGACATCTAATTTGTCCAAAATTAGGGAAACTTTTTACGGCACCGGCCGATAAACACAAGAAAAAAGGAATTGCAATTTACGTAAAACAAGATGTAAAGGCAGAATTAACCTGGTCGGATCCCGAAGGAAGAACTCTGGTTATACAAGTTTGGATAAACCACATCACATTTTTACTTGTAGCAATCTATGCCCCAAATGAAGACCAAGGGAAATTTTTCAAACACCTCCACCAAATATCATATTAAACTACTTTCAAAGATTATATAAAAAGGAAGAAATCAATGAAGACAAAATAAGAACTTATCTGGAGAATACGAATGATAAAACAATAGGGGAAGGAGAGAAAGAATTACTAAATAAGGATATTACATGGTCTGAGTTGAAATCTGCAATGGAGAACCAAAGTAATAATAAATCCCCTGGACCAGATGGGATCCCAGTAGAATTGTACAAAGCTATAATAGAGTTAGTAGGGCCACTGATGCTGGAAGTGTTTAATGAAGTACTTTTGGCAGCCAAAATGCCAGACTCATGGAGGGGGGCGTTGATTTCATTAATTCTGAAGGAGGACATAGATGCCAGATATATCAACAACTATAGACCAATTTCGCTTTTAAATGCTGATTATAAATTATTTACCTCAATCATAGCGAATAGAGTAAAACAAGTTTTAAATTTATACATTAATGAAGATCAAAATGGTTTCCTTCCGTCCCGCCAAATCAAAAATAATCTAAGAACCGTTATTGATGTTTTAGAATATTATGAAGTTCATCCAGAGAAACAATTTGCACTTATGTTTTTAGATGCTGAGAAAGCCTTTGATAATCTACATTGGCACTTTTTAATTCAAAAAATCTATAACATGAGTCTGGGCACTAAATTCGAGAACATTATCACAACAATTTACAACACCCAACAGGCCAACATACTAATTAACAGTGAACAAACAGGCCCATTAAACATTGAAAAGGGCGTCAGACAGGGTTGCCCCCTCTCACCCCTCCTATTAATACTTGCTTTAGAATCACTGTTAATGCGGATAAGACAAAACTCTGAAATCCAGGGAGTAAGGGTCAAAGCAGAGGAATATAAACTACAGGCGTTCGCAGACGATATGGTTTTCTTCCTAGAGGAACCCATGGAAAAAGGACATAACCTAATAAAAGAACTAGAACAATTCAGTTCAGTAGCAGGATTAAAGATCAATAGAAATAAGACAAAATTAATGACTAAAAATCTAACAGAGAATCAGAGGAAAGAATTAGAAAAAACCATAGGGATACAGGCAACAAAAAAGGTCAAATATTTAGGCATATGGTTAATACCACATAGTAAATCACTCAAAGAGAATAATTACGATAAACTATTACAGCAAATTAAGAAAGACCTAGAATCCTGGAATAAGCTGCAGCTTTCTCTACTGGGCAGGATTGCCACGATCAAAATGAACATCCTACCAAAATTCCTTTACTTATTCCAGACAATTCCAATTAAATTACCAAAAAATTTTTTTGAAGATATAAATAAGGCAACACTTAAATTTATTTGGCAAGGGAAAAAAGCTAGGATCAATATTAAGGCCTTACAAGATGCAAAAAGTAGAGGGGGGCTAGCGCTCCCAAATTGGGAATTATATTATTGGGCAGCCAACTTAGTATGGATAAAAGACTGGGTTAATTTACTCAATAAAAGAACCTTAGCCTTAGAAGGGCATGACCTTCAGAGAGGGTGGCACACATTTTTATGGGAAGTGGGGAAAACCAGACAGTCGTATTTCCATAGACATCTTATTAGAGATTCATTACTAACTAACTGGAAAAAAATATGCAAAAAACACTATTTAAAAATTCCGATTTGGCTTTCAACAATGGAGGCAATGGTACATCCCAACAATTTGGATATAACAAAAATGATTAAATATAAAGATTTATTAGACCCTCTAGGAAAATTAAGAACTCGACAGGATTTACAGGAACAGGGATTTAAAATTGACCAGTGGTTATATATACAAATCCATAGCAGATACAAACAAGATATCAAAGAGTTTGGAATCTATAGTAAATTACAATATTTAGATAAAATCTTATTAGGATCAAATAAAAAGAATATTTCCAAATTTTATAAATATTTATTGGAGGTAGAATTAGAGCAAGAGATAGTGAAAGGGAACATGATAATGTGGAGTAGGAATATTGGAAGAAGCATTACATTAACAGAATGGGAAAAGATCTGGAATAGAAACATCAAGATTACGAAACTGGCGGTGACTGGGACTCATGGTATAATTGGCTTACACAGAGACAAATTATGTAAATTATGTAGAGCAACTTAAACATAATGGAAAAGAGGAGTAGATCGGATATGACAAAGAGAAATGATCCTTACAGACTGTCACAAAAATATATCGTTCGTTTTTAATTGTACTTTTTACCCTATTCTCCCTCCCCCTCCCTTCCCCCCTCTCCCTCTATATCTTTTCTCTTCCCCCCAACCGGCCCTTATCTGGTGTGTTAGGCCAGGTGTTTTCTTTCTTTCCCCACAGCCGTTTTCTTTCTATTTTGTAAATGTACTGTTGATGTGTTTTTAAACTGTAAATTCAATAAAAATCTATTTAAAAAAAAAAAGAAAAGAGTAAGGTTACTCCTGCAAACAGACTAAATGGGTTTAAGACCAAAGAACCTTTAGAGGTTGTTTTTGCTGACATAATTGGTCCTAAGAAACCAAGTTTAGGAGGTGCCTGTTATATTTTGAGTATTATGGACCATTACTCACGATACGGTTTCTGCTATCTTATGAAAAACAAAACAGAAACATTCCAACATTTCTTTAACTGGCTAAGGTTTGCTGAGAGAAAAATGAAAAGTAAAGTAATTACTTTAGTAACTGATAATGGGACTGAATTTGTTAACAAAAGATTCCAAACAATGTTGAAATTGGCTGGTGTTGAGCATAAACGTTCTGCACCTTACAGACCACAACATAACTCATTTATAGAACAAAGAGGGCAAACATTACAAGCCATGGCTCTCACTATGTTATCTGATTCAGGTTTACCTGAAACACTGTGGGGTGAGGCCATAATGTGTAGCAATCATGTGTTAAACAATGTAGTTAACACAACAACTGGAGAATTGCCATTTACTCGTTGGCATGACAGAAAACCAAATTTAAGTTACCTACACACATTTGGAGCTCCAGCATAGGTGCATATTCCCTCACAAGTAAGACTGAAAGGGCAACATAGAGCTAAGAAATTATTTTTTGTAGGTTACGAGGCCAACCATAGATCATTTAGATTCTGGGATCAAGGCACAGCTCATGTTTATTGTAGTGCTAGTGCAAAATTTCTTGAGCACGTTGGGTGGGATAAACTGGAACAGGAATCCAGCAATGATATTATTATTGACACCCAAATAGTCCCTAAAGATAAAATCAGTAAACCACAAATAGCCATTAAAGAGGAAGAACAGGAGGAAGTAGGAGGACAGGAGCAGGTGGCACAGGAAAGTCCACCAGTAAGCCCTGTATTACCAAGATGTTCAACTCTAGTAACGCGACCACCTGATAGATATCAGGCTAGTGTTGTATGCCAAGTGAATACGGTTCCAAGTAATTATAGTGAACTAAAACTGTATCCTGCTAAGGATCAGGCTGCTTGGCAGAAAGCAATGGATAAGGAACTAGAATCTTTAAAAAGACTGGAGGTATACGAAAATGCTAAGTTACCACCAGGTAAACATGCCATAGGATGTAAATGGATATATAAACTGAAGACAGGTGTAGATGGGACTGTTACCCATAAAGCCAGGTTAGTAGCACAAGGGTTCAATCAGACAGCAAATGACTATGATGAGGTGTTTGCACCTAGTCTGAAGGCTACTACATTAAGGGCAGCATTAATGTGGGCAGCTAAGGAGAAATACATTGTAAATCATTTGGATGTAGAGACAGGTGCATGCACCGTTGCAACACACTATATATTTAAAGAAACCTTTAGGTCTCAAAAATGATAATACTGATAATAACGATTGCTGGAAATTGAAAAAGAGTCTTTATGGCTTGAAGTAGTTCTTCCCAACCTTTTTTTCGCCCCGCACCCCTAAAGAAATTTCACTCGAACCTCGCACCCCCTGAAATTTAGACTTTAGGAACTACTGAAATATATGGTAGGATTGAATCTTTTCAGCTATGTATGTGACAGCCACTAAATAACGATACTTAACTCTAAAATGAAAACAAAGTTAATCCATTGCATAATAAATAAAAATGCCAACATATAGCCAATATCCTATTATTTACCTGGACTTTTCTCGCACCCCCTGGAATATCATCTTGCACCCCAAGGGGGTGCGAGCACCCCAGGTTGGGAACCCCTGGCTTAAAGCAATCAGGATATGAGTGGAACCAATGTATAGTTAAAGAATTAACTAAAATAGGTTTTGTAGCTGGCAAGGCTGATCCATGTTTGTTTAAAAGAGAAAGTAATGGCATTAATCACCAAAACTGAACAAGAAGCTACTGAGATAATTTCACTATTGGAAAAGAAATTTAAGATAAAACAGTTAGGAGAAATCAAACAATATCTTGGTTTAAAGATAGATAGAACTAGGGGAGGATACAAGATCTCACAGGCAAATAAAATTAACCAATTACTAAAAAGTTATAAAATGGAACTTTGTAAGCTGGCTAAAACACCAATGAGCCAGGAGTTTAGCCATAGTGATGTTCAAAGTCCTGTTTTTGATAACATTTATCAGTCCTTGATTGGTAGTTTATCTTATCTCAGTAATTGGTCAAGGCCAGATATCACATACAGTGTCAATCAATTAGCGAGATTTAACGCTGAGCCGACTGAAAGGCACTGGCAAGCTGCTAAACGTGTGTTAAGATATCTGAAACAGACAATGCATTATGCATTGTATTTGGAGCCAAAAGATGAACTGAATTTAACTGCATATGCTGATGCAAGTTTTGCTACAGACATAAATACACGAAAATCTACATCGGGTACTGCTGTATTATTGGGAAAAGCATTGATTGGATGGAGATCTATTCGACAGAAACATCTAAGTTTATCAACAATGGAGGCTGAATTCTCATGTTTGTCTTTACTGTGTACAGATTTAGCTTTGTATAAGCAATAATTAATTGATATGGGAATTAATGTAACAGATCCTATTGTTATTTACGAAGATAACCAATCAGCAATACAGATGGCTTCAAAAATTGCTGTTAAAACAAGAATGAAACGCACAGATTTAAGATATTTAAATGTGAGACAATGTGTGCAAAGTAAGATGATTAAGCTGGAATACTGTATGTCAGAAAACAATATAGCAGATCATTTTACAAAGGCCCAAGGATCTATAAAGCATAAGGCTAGCTGTGAAGATTATGGATTTAGAACAGGCTTGTCCAACCCGTGGGCCGCGGGCCGCATGCGGCCCAGGTCAGCTCATAATGCGGCCCAGTGCCCACCCCAACCTTCATGCAAGAGGACGAGCCAGAGAGGAGGAGGAGGAGAGGCAGGCGCGAGGTGGGGTGAGGCGAGCACCACGCCACGCAGCAACAGAAAAGGCGGGCGCCGTCAGAGCGCTCCTCGTGCCGAGGCAGCCACAGCCCAAGAGTCCCGCTCCGCCACCTCCTGCTGTTGCCGCCGCTGCTGCTGCCGCTGCTGCCGCTGGAGCTGTTGTAGCGGCTGCCCCGCCGCCGCCGCTGCTGCTGCTGCACCGAGCCTCCCGGTCCTCGCCTTCCAGTCCTGCCACATCCAGCCGGGCCATTTGCAGGAGGAGAGGTAGGCGTGAGGCGGGCGAGCTTTCTCCCCCCCCCCACCCGCGTTCCTTTCTCCCTGGTTGACTATTTTTTATGATATCTTATGAAAAAAATTTGGCCGTGATAAAAAATAATTTGGCCGAATTTGGCTGTATTTTGGCTTGAGTTTGGGTGCAGAGCCAAACTGCGATCTGGCAACCCTGCACCCCATCCATTATATTAGCTCTGCCATCTTATATTAGCTCTGCCATCTTGCGGCCTGTGCCACTTTCTGGTACTCAGGAGACTAAGGCTGGGTTCACACAACAGATTTTGACACAAAATTGGCTGTGGAATTCTGCATCAAAATCCAATTGCATTCCACTTCCCATTAATTTTAAAGGGAAATCTGTAGCATAATGCACATAGTAATCACATTGATTATTAAACCAAGCTTTCTAAAAGTCCTTTATTTTTACATTCCAGCATGGCTTCTGAAATCTCAAAAAATAAAAACAAGCACAAAAAAAGAAAAATTACAGATGAAGGAAGAGTGTTCCAAGAAAAGTGGACAGATGAATACTTTTTTTGTTGAGTCCAATAGTCTGCTTAATTTGCAAAGAATCAGTGCCAGTTTTCAAAGACTACAATTTGAAAAGGCATTACATGACAAGACATGCTGAGAATTTTGCTGTGTATGAAGGAATGTGTCGTAAAGACAAAATCGCTGAACTGAAAAAAAATCTATCATCTCAACAAAATTATTTTAAAAAAGTATTGATTCAATCAGATTCTATTGTCAAAGCCAGTTATGTGGTTGCAAACCTGATAGCCAAAAAATCAAAACCATATTGCGATGGTGAGTTTATTAAGGAATGCATGGAAACCGTGGCTAATATAATTTGCCCGGATAAAAAAGGGGACTTTTCAAAAATCAGTTTGTCTCACCAGACTGTAGCCAGGTGAATTGAAGATATAGGAAACTCCATCGAAAAAGTTGTGAAGAGTAGAGCTGCTCATTTTAAATTTTATGCTATGGCAATAGATGAAAGTACAGATGCTACAGATACAGCTCAATTGGCAATTTTTATTAGAGGCGTTGATGACAAATATAATATCACTGAAGAAATGGCTGCTTTAGTTCCATTGAAAGACACAACTAAAGCAAGAGATTTATATGAAGCTGTGAAAAATACCGTGTTTCTCATATAATAAGGCTGGGTCTTATTTTTTTTTGAGCCCCCCAAAAATGGCTAGGCCGTCTTTTCGGGGGTGACTTAATTCCGCCCCCTTGCATCTTCGGGTGGGCGGCAACAGCTTGGATGTTGACCTCAGCGTTGGTGGGGCACTTCGTATCAGGGTCAAAGCAGGCAGCACCATATCCGGGTGTGCAACAAAAGTACTTCCTAACGGCAAGCCCCCCCACCATTCCCCCCTATTTCGCATGTTTTAATATAGGCCTTAATTTGGGGGGAGGGGCTTAATTTTATTTCATGCCTATAAAACATGCTGGGACTTCCTATTGGGGGAGGCCGTATTGTTGGAGAAACAGGGTACATCACAGCGATTTTCTTTGTCATTTGCTAACATATCTGGCATAGCTACTGATGGTGCCCCTGCAATGATAGGTAACAGAGATGGACTTGTAAAATTGATAGAAGATGATGCAATTGCCTCCCAAAATTTCAGTATGATTAAATATCACTGCATAATATACCAAGAAAATTTATGTGCAAAAGCTTTAAAGTTGGCTAATGTCATGCAGATTGTCATCAAGGCTGTAAATTTCATAAGGTCCAAGGGATTGAATCATCGCCAATTCCAGGAATTCCTTAAATTTATGGATGCTGAGTATGGGGACATCATTTACTTTTCTGAAGTAAGATGGTTAAGTCGAGGGAAAATGCTGGCAAGATTTTATGATCTGAGAAATGAAATCAAGAGAGGAAGGAAGATGAAAGGGAAAGAGAAAGGGATAGGAGGAGGAGGGCGGAATGGAAGGAAGTTTTTAAAATGTTTGCAGCCATACACAATGACAGGAGACATCTAAATCCCTCACTGCTAGGCAGACGGCTAAGATGCTTTCAGTGTGAGGAAATGGGGGAGGTAGGGATAAGGTGCCCACATTGCTTTAGGCATGGGAAAAAGGAGCATACACGTAATGAGTGTAGAGGAAGCTTCTCAGGACCCCAGAATCACTATCCCCCTCCAAAAGTCCCACATCCCATGGGACCCTCCACACCAGTGGTGGGATTCAAATTTTTTTACTGCCGGTTCTGTGGGTGTGGCTTGGAGGGCGTGGCAGGGGAAGGATACTGTAAAATCTCCAGTCAGGGGTGGTATTTGCTGGTTCTCTGAACTACTCAAAATTTCTGCTACCGGTTCTCCAGAACTGGTCAGAATCTGCTGAATACCACCTCTGCTCCACACACACACACACACACGAGGGTGAAGAAAACCCTAGATACCCCTGCCAAATGCAATTCAAAGACAATTTTGGCACATTATGACTAAACTCAGAACCAGCAAAGTTTAGTGCCACCTTCACTGGCCTCGCCATTCCCCTAAGGAGTGGCCCTGAAAGCGTGCCCTTCCTGACCCTCACCTTAGGAGGGAGAACATATAAATGCCTATTGGACACTGGGGCAACCTCATGAAATTTAAATTCAGAGGTTCAGTAGTGCCAGGAGTCAGGGACAATATTAATGGAGTGGGGGGAGAGGGAATAATACCTGTAGAATTTACCAATGACATGTGGGTTGAAATAGGACCCTTCTCCTTAGATCACTATTTCACCATATGCCCCCAGTCTCCCCTGTCACTGCTAGGCAGGGAACTTTTATGTAAGCTTGAAGCCACTATAAAGTGCTCCCCTGATGGGCTCACCCTGGACATTCTGGCCAAACACACAGACTGCACAACTGTCCAAACCCCCTCAAATCCAGTACACCCTGGCTTACAGTACCTGCCCCCTTCACCATGGGGCTGGGATTCCACCAAGGTGGGCTTCCTAAAAACAGCCTGCATTCCCCAGTACAAAATCACAGCTGAGGCAATAGAAAATTGATCAAGGCATACATGGAGCACGGGGTCCTCCAGAAGTACACCTCCTCCTGTAACACCCCTATCTTCCCAGTCTGAAAACCCCGGACTGACTCAGAAGGCAACTCTATTTTCTGTTTTGTACACAGTTTAAGGATCGTCAACACATATGTAATACCTAGGGCCCCAGTGGTACTAAACCTAGCCAACCATTATCACTGGAATACCAGCTTCAGCAACTGTTTTCACAGTAATAGATCTTTGCACAGCTTTTTTTTAGCATTCCAGTAGACCCGGCTTCCCAATACCTGTTTGCTTTCATGTGGGGAGACCAGCAATACACCTGGACCCACCTTCCCCAGGGATATACTGAGTCACCCACCCTCTTCTCCTAGATACTGAAAGCAGACTTGACCTCCATCCTTTTGCCATGAAAATGAACCCTGGTCCAATATATGGATTGACCTGCTGCTAGTTTCAGAGATGGAAGATGACTGCAGGACCCATCACCTACTTCACTGCCAGGCAGGAAAAAAAAAAACAGATCTAGAACTGACAGATCATCCTATCTACATAAAGGAATGCAAGTGTTGTGGCCCGACAGCAGCCAGCAGAGCTGGCAGCAGAATTGGACAGTGAGGAGGTTGGGGAGGAACATGGGCCAGTCCAGGAATCTGGGAAGTCTCTGATGCATCGGAGGCAGAGATGGGGCCAGGGCTGTCTGACAGTTATCAGCTGCCTTTGGAGTCAGACATCAGTGAAGCAGAACAGCTGGAGCCTGTTCCCAGTGTGCGCATGCACAGAGTTGCCAGGAGGAAACAGCTGAGGAACAAGGGCCGACTTGGAAGTAAAGCCACAGGTGGATGGTGAATGGCCCCTCTCCTAGAGGATAAAAGAGGAGCGAAAGAGGAGTGGGGCTTTGCAGGGGACAATTAGTTCACTCTGGCATGCTTGCCAAGTATTGCGGCAGCTGAAAGATATCAGCCTGGCCACGCTCCAAGCCTGATAAAGGTTTGTAATTGGGAACTATCTTGAAAGATTGTTGGTCAGGACTTTGTTGGAGAGAACTTTCATTGTAAATCAAATAAAAGGCATTTATTGGGATGAGGACTCAGCTTCGTGCTGTTGTGGGTAGCTTAGGTCAGAACACCAAGTCACTGGAGCTGCAGTCTTCTCCCTCCATGAGATTGTCTGGGCTTCTCCACTATCACCCTCTCACAGTGCCCAAGACACTGAATTGGTTGCACTGACTCAAGTGTGCAAAGCCTCGAGAAACCAGTCTACCAATATATATACGGACTCCAGTGGTGGGATTCAATTTTTTTTTACTACCAGTTCTGTGGGCATGGCCTGGTGGGTGTGGCTAGGTGGTCATGGCCAATTTTGCAGTCCATTTTGCCAATTTAGCAGACCATTAAACAATATACAGCAGCCCCCTTTTCTATTCTTCTTTTTAATACTGCATGAAGTTTTTACTCTAGTTGTTTTTTTTTTTACTGGGGGGAGAGGTTGGCAATGCCTGGGGATTTCTGGGGATTTCTCTTCTGTGTTAAAGGCACCAAAATGACCAAGATATCAGATATAAGGTCTCCTGCTGGAGCAGGGGGTTGGACTAGATGACCTCCAAGGTCCCTTCCAGCCCTGGATTGCTGTGCTGTTTCAAAGCATCCTCTGAAGCTGCGTCTAGTGCCAGGGTTTGTGGTCCTTCCTCTCCTTTTCCCCTCCCTCCCTCCCTCTATCCATCTGTCCGTCTGTCCGTCCATCCATCCATCCATCCATCCATCCACATTTCATTCACTTTACCTTCCCTCTTTCTTCCTTCCCTCCCTCTTTCTTTCTCTTTCTCTTTCTCTTTCTTTCTTCTTTCTTTCTCTCTCTCTCTCTTTTTCTTTCTTTCTTTCTTTCTTTCTTTCTTTCTTTCTTTCTTTCTTTCTTTCTTTCTTTCTTTCTCTTTCTTTCTTCCTTCCCTCCCTTTCTTTCTTCCATCCCTCCCTCTTTTGTCAACTCATAAAACATTTCTATGCCTGTTTTATAGTTGCCAACAGAAAGCGGGTGGGGAGGAGTTTAAAAGAGCAGTGCAGCAGTTTGGAATCGAAAGTGTATTCCATTCATATCTTGCAGAGATTGTAACTAGGCAACCAGATTTTCTGCCATGCAAATCTCTAATTGGAGAACATGATTGATGACTCTTGGCTATGGGCGTGTTTTGTTGGAGAATATGAATTATGATGCACCCAAAGGGGGAGGGGAAACTAGGGTCAAGGGTGACAGTGAATTACGTGCCTCAGAACTGGCTTTAAACAGGTCCTGCTGACATGTTTGCTCCTAATAAATTCTTCATAGGTTTTGAAGTTTGGCTCGAGGCTCATGATTTAATTGGGCAACTGCCAGAATCCTGACAGCAAGCCAATTCTCATAATTAATCATCATTACTGGGGTACTTGATGCCCAGCCTCTCCCATCACTTCCCAACATCTGGGGTGCATGGAGAGAAACTCAGATGGCCATGGCAGAGGGAGGACTATCAGAAGAAAGCTTGCTCCAGGTGACCCAAGCAGAAACAGACTTGGCCTCCAGTCAGAAGCAAAAGGAAGCTGAAAGCATAATTAAGCCAAAGTGGAGAAAACTGATCCAGTGAAAGAAAGAAAAACAGTTGAGTACTGGTGGAAAAAAAATTCCCCAAAGCTTTGGAAGTTGAGCTGCCCTCTCCCTGGGCCAAAAAGGGGGGAAGGCTCCTGAGTGAGCTGGGAAGAGTGGAATGGCTGTGGGACTGGGAACAAGCCAGAGCCCCAAAGGCTCCTGACGGGATCCCTGGGGAGATCCATAGAGCAGCTGAGGGAGGAATTTGACTGGGCTACTGTTAAGTTTGGGAAATGAGAGGCTGAACCAGAGCATGAGTGCAACAATACTTTATTATAGCAATAAAGGACTGACCGTGCTTGCCAAGCCTGGAACTGGCTCGCAGCGATCAGCAACTGGTTGGACCCCGCAGCCTGCTTTTATAGCTGGCTGCTGGGGAGAACCAACCAATGAGTGAGGGGGAAAAACGCCCCCGTAAAGTGAATGGACCTGAGTGAGAACTCCTAGAGTTCCAAGGACATAACACCCCTTCCCCCCAGATGCGAACACACATAGTCTTTGAGGTAGACAGGAGGTTTATGCTGGCGCCCAGAACGGCGCAACTCTGGTGGGTTGTCTGTCAGTTCAGAGTCTGTAGGGGAAGGCAGGATCGGTAGGGAGTCACTAACACGCCCCTCGGATCGGGTTGGTTCGGGACTCGTAGGGCTGGTCACTGGGGACGTGCTCCCGTTGACGGGTTCGGACTGGTCAGCCATCTGGATGCCGCTGTCCGTGTTCGGATTCCCCGGAATGGCTGCTGGCGTAAGCTGGTCACCGGGACTGATGCTGATGTGGGGTTGATGCTGAGGCCTCGCTCCGGTCTGCAATTCTGGGTCATTGCTGGCGAGGGTGCTGTGATGCCTACGCAGCTGGTCCAGGTGCCTTCTCCATACTCGGCCGTCCTCCAGTCTGACTCGATATGACCTGGGTCCGGTGATGGCCACAATCTCGCCCGGGATCCACAGAGGGTCTCCAGCGAAGTTCCTCGCGAATACGGGTTCCTGTAAGATAAAATGTCTAACCCCCGATGTGGAAGCGAGGGGAGAGTCAGGGCAGTAATGTGGGTGAAGTCTGTCCAATACAGTCCTCAGGCGCCTGCCCATCAGGAGCTCAGCTGGGGACTTATTGGTGACTGAACACGGAGTTGAGTGCTGGCTCATCAGGAAACGCGATAGTTTGTGGTGCCAGTCATCCTTGCTGAACCTAGCCAAGGCTTCTTTGGTGGTCCTGACGGCTCTTTCAGCCAATCCGTTACTGGCAGGATGAAATGGGGCCGTGAAAATGTGGCGGATGCCCAGGTTGGCAGCGAAACGGCTGAACTCGGCTGATGCGAACTGTGGGCCATTGTCGGAAACAATGGAGTCGGGCAGCCCGTGTGTTACAAACAGGCAAGTTAATACCTTAGTAATTGCGAGTGTGGTGGTCGTGGATAGCTGTGCCACGTCAATCCATTTAGAGTAGGAGTCCACGACCACTAGGAACATTTTCCCATGCAATGGGCCGGCTAGGTCGATGTGAATTCTGGACCACGGAGCGCTGGCGCTTTCCCACTTAGTAGGGGTGGCAATAGGAGGAGCTGGATTGGATTCCTGGCAGGGGTTGCAGGAGCTTACCCATCTGATGATGTCCTCGTCGAGGCCCGGCCACCATACGTAGCTGCGTGCTAATGCCTTCATTCTGACGATGCCAGGGTGCCCCTCATGCAACGCCTCCAGAACTCGGGTACGCAGTGAGGTCGGGATGACCACTCGAGTGCCCCACAGCAGACAGCCCTGCAGACTGGATAATTCCTGCAGGCGGGTCTTGAAAGGTGTAAATTTGTTTTCAACATCACCACCCGGCCACCCCCTCCTCACCCAGTCCAGTACCTGGGCGAGTGTTTTGTCTGCCTTGGTTTTAGCAGCGATGTCAAGGGCAGTGATGGGGAGGTCCAATTGGGTGACCTCAAAAATAGCGTGGACTGGAGCAGGGTCTTCAGCTGGAGCCGGCAAGGGGCAGCGGCTGAGAGCGTCAGCGTGGGACAATGTTTTACCTG
The DNA here is from genome assembly GCF_900518735.1 of Pseudonaja textilis. Next base: position 250,638 of record NW_020769527.1, on the reverse strand, counting down.
GGCGGTGTATGAGTCTATACGAATAGGCCGCTAGGAAAAGGGTCCATCTCGTCATTCTAGGAGAAAGGACTTGAGGGGTCTGTTTGTCCCCAGCTAGTAGACCCAGGAGAGGCTTGTGATCCGTGACCAGCTCGAAAAAATGGCCAAAGAGAAATTCGTGAAATTTCTTCACTGCTGCAACAGCTGCTAGAGCTTCCTTATCGATCTGGCTATAATTTCGCTCTGTTGCAGAGAGCGTCCTGGAGAAAAAAGCAATGGGAGCCTCAGAGCCATTGGGGAGCCTGTGACTTAATACTGCCCCGATTCCAAAAGGGGATGCATCTGCTGCTAGCACTAATGGAAGGTTGGGGTCGAACTGAATAAGTACCGCCTCTGACGTGAGTAGTGATTTGACGGCGCGAAAGGCAGAGTCTTCTTTGTGACCCCAGTGCCAAGGTGATTTTTTATCCAACAGTCTGTGTAGGGGTTCTGCCACTGATGCTTTATGGGGCAGGAAGGACGCGTAAAAGTTCAATAGCCCCAAGAAGGCCTGCAGCTCAGTTTTGGAGGTTGGAGTGGGTGCCTCGTGAATTGCCTTAACCTTGGACTCCAGGGGGTGAATGCCTGAGGCGTCAATTTTATAACCCAGAAAGTCCACCTGTCTAGTGGCAATGGCACATTTTTCTTTTTTTAATTTGAGGCCATGCTGTCTGAACCTCTCTAACACTGCTCGAACTCTCTGGAAGAGTTGGGGTCTGTCCCTGGCCGAGACTAAGATGTCGTCGAAGTAGGGTACTACACCAGGGAGGCCCTGCAAAATCCGCTCCATGAGGGATTGAAAAATGCCAGGGGCAACACTTACGCCAAATTGGAGACGCTTGCACCGGAAAGCACCCCTGTGGGTGACGATGGTCTGGAGTTCCGCTGTTTGGCTGTCAACAGGGAACTGTTGATACGCTTGAGACATGTCCAATTTGGCAAAAATGCTGCCAGGTTCAAAAGTGTGCAATAAATGCTGAATGACGGGCACTGGGTAAGCGCTAACTTGTAAAAACTTATTAATTGTGGTCTTGTAGTCCGAGCAAATTCTCAGGCTACCGTCTTTTTTGAGGGGTGTGACAATGGGCGTCTCCCATTTGGCGAAACCTGTTGGCTCAATGACCCCTTGTTTTAATAGTTTATCCAATTCTGCATCTAGTTTTGGCCGAATAGCGAATGGGACTCTACGCGGTTTTAGCCTGATTGGGACTGCCTGGGGGTCGACTGAGAATGAGATAGGGGTACCGTTATAACACCCCAGCTCATCGCTGAATACATCTGAGTAATCAGCGAATAAGGAGTCAGTGTCAGAGGTTGAGACAGCATGGACTCCTGTTAGCCCTAGGCCGAGATGGGGAAACCAATCGAGCCCCAATAATGTGGGGAGATTGCCGTTAACTACCACTAGAGGTAGGTGACCTTTGAAAGCTTTAAAATTGACAAGGAACTTGCCTCTGCCGATTACAGGAATGACCTTCCCCTGGTAGTCCTTCAGGCTAAACTGGCACTTCTGGAGCCGGCTTGTTGATAGGCTGGGCTGTAGCCTCTTGAGGGTGCTCCACGAGATAATTGAGAGCGCTGACCCTGTGTCAACCTCCATGCGGCACGGTTTACCTTCTAACAAAACGGAGAGAGAGATTTTACTAATGGTATGGCAAGTGTGTTTAGCATGGTGGTGAGTGCGACAGTTCAATACTTGCCTCTGAGGTCCAGAGTGTGAGAAGGGGGGGTGCCTTTGAGCTGAGTTTTGAGAGGCTTGGCAGACTCTCGCGATGTGTCCCCTTTTGTGGCAGGTGTTGCAGGTGGCTCCTTTGAATTTGCAGGTGGCCCTCGGATGAGATCCACCACAGGCTAGGCACAGGGTGATGTGCTTGGGTGGACCGGTGTTTTCTTGCTTGGCTCCTACCTGCGGATGCCTGGCGTTGGTGAGGCGGTGGATGTCGTTTTCATCACTAAGGGCTTCCTCTGCTACTACCTCCTCGGAGTGGACTGGAACTGTCGTTAGCTTGGAAGTTGGGCCATGGATTTCGGTGGCTGAGTGTGCTGCCAGTTCTGCTGCCAGGGCCTCCTCGACGGCTTGTGCGAGGTTGAGGTCCTTCTTAGCGAGTAGGCGCCTTTGGAGGTGTAGATCCTTGACCCCGCAGACTAGTTGATCAAGGAGCATGTCCTCCAGGTAGGTTCCAAACCCACAATGGAGTGCTGCTGTCCTGAGGGCTGCCATGTACTGGTTGATGGTCTCTTTGTCTGACTGCTTCCTCATACGGAAGGTGAATCGCCTGGCAATCTGTGAAGGTCTGGGAGAATAGTGGTTAGTAAGGATTTCTAACAGTTCAGACCATGGAACGTTTTTTAACTCACGTGGAGCCACGAGAGCTGTGGCAGTGTCAAAGACGATGGCTCCACAGTAGATTAGGAAATATGATTTTTTCCGGTGCTCCCCAGCATCAGTCAGCCCAATTGCGTCGATGTAATGGTTAAAGCGGTTCTTGTATGATTCCCACTTCTCCTCATCCGGTTTGAACGCTGGGAAGACTGGATTGGAATTCATAGTGATAAGATCGGTTGTACAATCTGTGGAAAAAAATCTCTCTGGGGCAGCAGCAAAGTTTCTAGTGCCTGTGGCAGGCAAGTGATTTCAGCTCTGAGGAGGCTTTGTCACAATCCTCTCTCTCTCTCTGGGCAAAAGCACGAGGTTAGGCTGTCAGCCGTTGGCAGCGTTTTGAAATTCGCGCCTTCGTGGGCGTCAGTGACTTGACTTACAGCACCGCGCTGTACCTTTTAGGTTTGAAATTCAAATGACAGCCGTTTGAATTTCACGCCTTAACAACGAGCGGCTGCGGCTCGCAGCGCTTCACTTTTCCTGTAGCTGGGCTAACAAGCGGCTACAGACGCTTCTTACTATCGTTCGGCTGACCGCTTTCTCTGGCTGCGGATCAGCGTTCGCTTCTCGTTGCTTGCTGACCACTTTCTCTGTCGGCGGATCAGCGTTCGCTCTCGTTGCTTGCTGACCGCTCTCTCTGGCTGTGGATCAGCGTTGCTCTTATCGCCGGCCGATCGCTCTCTCTGGCTGCGGATCGGCGGCTAGTGACTCAGCGGTTGCATGGTGCTTCTGGTAGCCATCCCATCCTTGTTGCCAGTGTTAAGTTTGGGAAATGAGAGGCTGAACCAGAGCATGAGTGCAACAATACTTTATTATAGCAATAAAGGACTGACCGTGCTTGCCAAGCCTGGAACTGGCTCGCAGCGATCAGCAACTGGTTGGACCCCGCAGCCTGCTTTTATAGCTGGCTGCTGGGGAGAACCAACCAATGAGTGAGGGGGAAAAACGCCCCCGTAAAGTGAATGGACCTGAGTGAGAACTCCTAGAGTTCCAAGGACATAACAGCTACCATTAGAGATGATGGCCCATCATGCCGCCCAAAACAGAGAGGAGTTTCTACAGAGCCTTCTGAAGTGAGGAGAAGCAGGCGAGATCACAGTACCCCTTCTCTACCCAACAGAAGAAAAAAGAGCCCACAGTGGCAACCAGTGCCTCCCCCATGCAGCAGGCAGCCCCCTCCTCCTGTGTGAACTAGAGCTGGGGTGGAAGGTTAGCCACCTCAAGCACAGGTCTACAGAGGGTGACAGGAAGAGGGCAGAGCAGAGTTCTAGGAACTGCCCCTGTTCAGGGGAAAATTGGATGGGGACCCAGACCAGCTAGCTCTATACCTTGACTCAGTGGAGATCCAAGTAGAACATTATGGACACGTCTACCCCTCCCATAGAGCCATGGTGAATGCCATTTCTGAGGGGTTAGAGGGAGAAGCAAGAGGATGGCTAGCAACCCTCCAGAAGAGAAGGGCCCCCCCAACTACATGACGCAAATGACTTCCTATGACTGACCCATACGTGGAAGATGAGCTCAGCAATCTAAAACAGGCAGGGTGTTAGTGTTTGGGGACAAACCCCCAAGCAGAGTGTGCAGCAGCAGTCAAGCCAGGCAGCCAAATGAGAGAGGCTGGGCCCAAGAGTATACACACACTGGAGACAAAAACTGTTTGTAGTTTTAAATAGTTGTTTAATCCATTCAGAGTATAAGCATTGTCAATCAGTCCATATGTCATTCACAAATATATCCATCCAGTAACTTAGTCCATTAACTAGTTAGTACTATGTCCTTATCTGCTTGTTGAGATATCTTCTCCTTCCGATACCTTTCTCTTGAAGACAACGCTGAGTATTCACAGGATATCAGCTCACCAAGGGAATAGTCCTTTTGTTCAGCAGAAACGGTATCCAGCACAGTAGCCAACAAACAGTAACAAGCAGATGTCTCAAACAGGAGTAAGCAGCAGGCAGGCAGAGAGCAGAGAGACCAGGACCAGGGCTGTTACGTTTCTCTTACTGCCTTTTATTGCTGCTTGCAACCGCACCCTTAATTAGCTAATGACATTGCAGTTTGGTGCTTAAAGCTACAAACACTTAAACCTTGGTTTATATATTTATTCACCCAAACCTAGTTGGTGTATCCATATACCCAACA
>NW_020769527.1:209201-246088 GCF_900518735.1 Pseudonaja textilis | reverse complement strand
ATATATTTATTCACCCAAACCTAGTTGGTGTATCCATATACCCAACACAGGGCAACCCATCAAATAAGACATCCATAAATTCAGGAGAATCAGTGGGAAGCTACCCCTTTTACCTGAGCGGATGCTGGTTCATTTTTTTAGAACAAGCCTGGACAAGCAAATTAACAAAGGAACTGCCTATCGGGACATCCCAAACCTGTTAGAGTTTGCAGCAAAATTCAAATCCAGAAAGCACACAGATGACTGACTCAGCAGGATTCATCAACTTCCTTTTATATAAAATAAGTAAATGTACAATACCAGTAGTTTCTTCCAACGTGGAAAGGTTACAAGCAAACACAAACAGAAGCAGACATGTTACAGCTCCAGTTCAGAGCAGAACTCTAGTTTCAGCAAGCAAGCAAGTTAGTTTTTCTTTCACTTTAGAGCTGAGCACAAAACAGAGATAAACCACACCAAGATTCTCTCTTTAAGTTTCAGGCCCCAATTCAGCTCTCATTGGCTGACCTTGTTACTAAGCTCTATTGCAGTTCATTAATATACTCTGACAGAACCGACTCTCTGAGTGGTTCTGAGTGGCCATAAATGTTGATGGGGCATTACGCGCTAGCAACATGAGGAAGCTGTCGGGAACCAAAGAGATAGGGCAGCCAGACCAAAGACCACCCAGCCAACAGGACAACACAGCACCACAACCAGCCCCCAAACCAACCCTCTCACGAAGCCCAATTATATGCTACCGATGGCGGGGGTAGGGCACATGGTAACAGCGTGCACAACCCCAGATTCAAAACGAAGGCCGAAACCACTACCTAGGGCACGACCAGACTGAAGCCCCAGATGTGCCACCAATGCATCCCAGAAAGCCCTTCAGGATGCAGAGGTCTCTCCCCACCCAAACGAAGGGGGGGGGAACCCCAGACGACAACAACCAGTCACCAGATTCTTATGACAGCAAGGACGAGGGTGAAAATGACAAAATGGTGAGTGGACCAGTTCCCTCTTTCATCTTCCCAATATGGCTTACAGTCCCAGAAAAACAGGAATTCAGGGGACTTTCCAAGCCCAAATAGATTCAGGCTGCACTAGGTCCCTGATCAACGTAACCACGGTCCTGAAACTGGGGATCAGAGCGAAAAAGCTGGCCCACCCGATCCAGTTCGAACAGATAGATAGCTCCCTATTGGGAGGAGCCTATGCCACTCACTTAACCGAACCAGTGAGACTAGAGCTAGCGGATCACTGGGAAACAATTCGATTCAGAGTGGCTACCAAAATGACAGATGCGGTCATACTGGGACTTTCCTGGCTAGACAAGTGGGGCCTGACCATCTGGTGGCAGTAGGGTAGCCACAGGTTGAGGATAGCAAAGAGACCCCAATCCCTTCCTCACCATCAAATAGAAGCACCCCACACACAGAGAACCCTTCCAGAGGGTTCACCAGAACAACTGGCAGCCACTTCCGACAAAACCCCAGAGGTCGGACAGATCCCAAGAGAATATCAAGACCTTGCAGAAGTATTCTGTTCTAACCCATGCACTTTTCCAACAAATCAAACACAATCCAAAGGGAACAGAAACATTTTAATGCTTCTGCAAAATAATTAGCTGTGATAAGCATAAGACTTGCCAAACTGTGCGAGACTGCCAAAAGATAACAGACAAGAAATAATTTGCAATACAAGAATCTTCAAATACAAACTCAGGATAATGGAATGTCCACGAGGCTGGAGTTTCAAAATGTCTTTGCCTTCTGCAAAGAACGTTCATTTCACAGCTGGCTTTTATCGTCTTGAAGGAGGGCCCATTACCTTGCAGCCTTACTCCTAAGTCACCCGTGCTGTTGTAGCTGCTCTTTCCTGCAAGCAATCCTGCATGCACACACACTTGGCACAGGCTCCTTGGGAATCTCCCCATTGCTGCTGCTAGCCCCCACAATCTCTAAAGGCAGCAGTCCACTCCATGCTTAATTTCCCTTAAATTTCTAATCTTAAACTTTTTCTGTAATCTATAAATATCATTTGCTTCTTGTTCAGTTTTAGTTATAATTGCTATGTCATCCGTAAAAAACAGTAATAGAGAAATTAAACCATCTTTTTCTCTTCAGAACAAACAAGGATCAGCTATGCCAGCTTCAAAACCTATTGAAACTAATTCCTTTACTATACATTTATTCCATTCATAACTGAATTCCTTTAGACCATAAAGACTTTTCTTTAATTTCCAATAATCAGTTTTTCCATCATCCTTTAAACCTAATGGCTTTTTCATATAGATGGTATGTTGTAAAGGTGCATGTAGATATGCAGTTTCAACATCTACATGGTTTATTTTACATTTATTCTTAGCTGCCCAAACTAATGCTGCTCTCAATGTATTTGCTCTCAGACTAGGTGCAAACACTTCATCATAGTCCTTATCTGACTGAGAAAATCCTTGGGCAACTAATCTTGCTTTATGGGTAATAGTCCCATCCACACCAGTCTTTATCTTGTACACCCATTTGCAACCTATTGCACGCTCACCTGGTGGTAACTTTACATCCTCATACACCTCTAAATCCTTTAACAATTTTAACTCCCTATTCATAGCTTCCTGCCAAGCTACCTGATCCTTTGTAGGATACAGTTTTATTTCATTGAAGTTAGAAGGTTCTGTATAAGCCTGACATACAATGCTTACTTGAAATCTGTCAGGTGGACGTCTCTCCCTAGTTGGCCTCCTCGGCAACTCAGTACATGTTGTTGGCATGTCCTCTTCCTTTACCTCCCCTATCAAATCCTTGTCTTCTACAATCATAGAGGGTTCTCCTATTGATGATTCTTCCATTGAGGATTCCTCCACTATCTTATCATCAATATTATTATCATTAGGATTATCAGTAAACAATGGAGTCTCAACAACAACACTATCCTGTACCTTATTATATTCCTGTTCAAGCTTTCTCCAGCCAACATGCTCCAGAAATTTAGCACTTGCACGGCAATAAACATTAGTAGTACCTGGCTCCCAAAATCTAAATGATCTATGATTAGCTTCATAACCTTCAAAATATAATTGTCTCGCTCTATGTTGTCCCTTTTGCCTTACTTGTGTGGGAATATGAACCCATGCTGGGGTTCCAAATGTATGTAAATAACTGAGATCTGGCTTTTTTCCATTCCACTGAGTAAATGGTAATTCACCAGTCATTGAATTCACTATGTTATTCAAAACATGGTTAGCACACATTATTGCTTCACCCCAAAGTTTATCTGATAAACCAGAATCTGAAATCATAGTCCTAGCCATAGCCTGTAACGTTTGTCCTCTACGTTCAATATATGAGTTATGTTGTGGTCTATAAGGAGCAGAACGCTTATGTTCAATGGCAGCTTTCTGTAACATGGCTTCAAATTTTCTATTGGTAAATTCAGTACCATTATCTGTTACTAAGCTAATAACTTTTGGTTTCTTTTTCCTTTCATCAAATTTTAGCCAGTTTACAAAATGCTGGTATGTTTCTATCTTTGTTTTCTTTTCTTTTTTTGAAAATTTTATTTGGGTTTTCACAAAAACAAAATACAAATAAAACATATTTTTTGAAAATAGCATGGTCCCAGGTTATCACTTCTTTATACAGACACAAAACTCAATTTCATGCTCATTTTTATATTCTATCCCATATCTTATTACCATTTTATATTTTCTACATAGTTTTTCTCCTCTTCTAATTTTCTCAACTTTGTTTTGATTATCTCAATTCAAATCATTATATTTATACTTTTGTCTGTCCTGTTACAATTTCACATTATCTTTTCTTATTAAACAAATTTTTCCCTGTAGTTACCAATTAGAGTATGGCACCTTTATATCCTTTAATTTTATCCATTCAAGCTCTTATTTAAGCTTCAATGTATAGCTTTAAGATTATAGCATTCAATATAATACATAACTTCCAATTGAATTCTGCTTGGTACATTCTTAAAATAGACACTATATTCTTAAAAAGAAAAAATTATATATATATATATGTTGTGACTGGAAGGGTTGAGCCTGCTGTGAGTTTTGAATCTGATGCATCTGAAAACGGAAGGTTTGAGCCTGCTGTGAGTTTGGAGTCTGATGTATCAGAGGACACAGGTGTGAGTGATGAGGAGGGTTTGGCATTGGAATTGGAGCCTGCTCTAAGGAGAGATGCAGACGTGAGCCAGGAGGATGAGAGAGTGTTGGAGACACGATCATCTCCAGAACCTTCCACTTCATTCATACGTCAGGTGTCAGCAGCTGATCCACAGAACGTGTCAGAGGCTTCAAGTGATGACGAGACTGATGGATGTTGGCTTGATGTTAGGACTAGAAGAAGATTGAAACATCAATCACAATTTGGAAAACGTCAAGCCAGAGATTAATTAGAGAGACTGACACGCCCTTTCAGGGGATATAAGGAAGCGTGCTAGCTCTTAATCCTTGTTCGAAGCAAAGTGTCTTTTGGTTTGGAGAATGCATCTGACTCTCTCGGCTGCAGCGTCTTGATTTATGGTTAGCTTAGACTTGCCAGACAGATTCCAGGAAGACTGCCAAGGACTGTAAACAGAAGCAGTTAACTCTACCGTGTCTGGGTTTGTCTGTTTGAGCATTTGAACTTTGGAACTTTGGATTCTTACCTGTGGATACAGGTGAGACAGATATTTATATGTAAATAAAACACATTCCATTCCAATTCAATTCTATCATTAATAGGCATTAAAATCTTAACATCTTTAACATTTCTTCTCAATTGAATATCATACTTCCTTGGGAACACTTATAAACTTTCCATAGTTAATTCTTTTTTATTCCATATTTCTCACTTATATTTTATAAATCATTACTAATAATTAAAAATGTTCCCTTTTAATTCTCTCAATCATTTTAATTCATTTATTTATTAATGAACATCCCACTGCATTACAATAAATATTTTATCCATTGAATTGACTGACTTAGATAAGATTTTGACAGGTACTGATGAAAAAGTGATTAAAAAATTATATGGTTATTTACTGGAAATTAAACTAGAGGAAGAACAAGTTAAAGAAACGATGATTGCTTGGGGGAAGAATTTTGGACATGGGATTGATTTAGAGAAATGGCAAAAATTGTGGTCTCAAAATTATAAAATGACAATGTCAACAGCATATAAAGGGAATTTGTATAAGATGTTTTACAGGTGGCATTTTCCCCCGACAAGAATAGCAAGAATGTTCAAGAATAAATCTGAAAAGTGCTGGAAATGTCATCAGATACCTGGCTCATATTACCATATGTGGTGGACTTGTGAGGATGCTAGAAAATATTGGACTAAAATTTGCATATGGTTGGAAAAAATGACAAAGAAACATATAGATTTAAAACCAGAGATTTTTTTATTGGGAATCTTACCTGATACATACAATAAAAATTTGAAATATTTGATTGTAAATGTATTAACAGCGGCTAGGATTGAATTTGCTGAAAATTGGAAGAGTGAGAAAATACCATCAGAGGAAGAAATTATTAAGAAAATATTGGAATGTGCTAAAATGAGTAGATTGACATTTGAAATTAGAGAACAAGAAGATAAACAATTCTATGAAGTTTGGGACCTTTTCTATCAATGGCTAGATAATTAAATATAATAATAGAATATTTAGAACCTTAGGAAACAATGAATACATATTTCTTTTTTTTTCTTTGATACTATCTTTATAAAATTTTATTAAGATAGACTTGGTATGACTTTATGATTTGCTATAAAATAAATTAAGTAAACTATAGTTATCTCGTTAAAGTATGAATTAATAAAATTATAGTCAAATGATTGTTTAATAATGATATCAGGCTATATAATTGTTGATTGATAATATGAGCTATTTTGTAATATAACTACAATGGAGACTATGAAATGGATGCACAGAAGAAAGTGGTAAACCAACCGACACACTGTCTGTAAACTCATGAAGGAAAGGATGATGTTTTTGTTTTATGTGTTTTTGTTTGTTGTTAAAATTAATAAAACTGTTTTCAAAAAAAAAATATTTTATCCATCATCATATTTTCTAAAGTTATTTCTATTTGTAATATAACAAAGCTATCTTATGTACCTTTGCAGAATCCCTTTTACAATTAAATTTTCACCCATTATCTCTAAACAAACTTATGGTTACAATCCTTATATCTTTTCCCTGTTTCTCCATTTCTTGTTTCTGTCTTTTACAACTTCTTTTCCTTGCCTTCTTCCCCCTCTTCTTCTCCCTCCCCTTTTTACACCCTCGTCTCTCTACTTCTAACTCTCTCATCTGTAATCCCCTCTTCTGTTGCTTTCTAATATCATACTTATCTTTCAAATTGTTCTTCTTTTTGGTTGTTTTTTCTAATCTTAAACTTTTCACTCTCTTTCCCCCCTTTTCTTTTTTCCCCCCACTTAAAATTATTTGATCATTAAAGATGGCTTCTTCTTTGTTCCAATCTTCTTGTTCTGCAAGTGTTTCTTGTTGCTTCTCATAGTTCCAGATCTCCATTTCTAAGAATTGAAACAGGAAGCCAAAAGAACTTCTCCCTTCTTGTGCGTCTTCTTTCCATTTTTAAAGTTCTGTTTTCAGTTCTTCTAAGAGTGATACCATTTTAAAAACTTTTAAACAACCACCCAGTTAATTTTAGTAATCTAGATGCAAAAACCAAAAATCACCAAGTAATCCAAATAATCCAAGGCTGTTTCTACTTGCTTCTTTTTTCCACTTTCTCTTCCTGGGGTTCTATTATTTTGTTACCAAGTTTCCATTAAAATGTATCTTTGAGGAATCTTGTTAAAATTTCACTGCAAGTTCCTTTTAATTACAGTTCCATTCCTTAATTCCAGGCAGTCTCCTCCATTTTTCCAGATCCTGCCCTTCTATTCTTTTTTTTTTCTCCTTTCCAGCTTTTAAAAACTTTTAAATGTCCAGAAATCTTTATTTATCCCTTTGACTTTTATTTTCAGCTTGGATGCCTATTAATGTCAAAGTGGATTTTTTTTTCAGTTTCTTGCTTAAGTCTCTTAGCTGTTGGTATATGGAAGGGAAGAAAAAAAACCTAATCCTTTCCCTTCTCTCTCTCCTTCACAGCTTCAAAATCTTCTTTGGGAACAATGTTGTTAAGTTTAAATTCCAGGGTACCTTATTTGTTGCTTTTGCTGTTTGACCCAGTCAACCAAAACTTTCTCTTCTTATCTTCCTCCTGCACATTCTTTTCCGGTCGAGTTCTTCTTTGTGGTGGCCATTTCTGACCACTGCTACAACCGCCTTTGGGAAAGGGAGTAATGGCCAGCTGGGGAGGAGAGATGCGGCTCTCCTCAACCCTGCAGGCAGTCTCCCCCTTCTTCACCACCTCTACATGGTGGCTTAGCTCCAAAACCAGCCGGCTCGGGGCGCTCCAGCGACAAGTACGGATCAAAGCCTCGCAGAGATGAGGTTTCGGTCCATCACTGAAGAAGCTCAAACCAGAAGTCCTATCTTTGTTTTCATAAAATAACAGAAACCATATCTGGAAAAATGATCAATTATACTTAATATGTAACAGGCTCCACCTAAACTAGGTTTCTTAGGTCCAATAATATCAGAAAAACAACCTCTAATGGTTCACTGGTTGGGAATCCATTTACCCTATTTTCAGGAGTTACCTTGCTTTTTTCTTGATTGCAAGCATTGCAATTTAAATACTTTGTACAAGGTTTTAATTTTATACCATTAGATAACTCAACAGTTTTCTTTAACATTTTGAAATTTATATGTCCCATACATCTAAGGAGGAGATGAATACATTCATCATGAGGCCTTTTATTCTCATAAACTGAGTTAGCATTAATTAATGGATTATCATGTATAATAAATAAACCATTATCCAATCTTGCAGTAACGCTTTTACCCTGTTTTTCAATTAAACATTTATCTCCCTGAAAAGTTACAACAAATCCTGCTTTTACCAGTGCTCTTACAGATAGCAAGTTAAATATCATTCTCTGGACATATAACATCGGTAAATGTTTATTAATACATGAACAATATGCAGTACCTTCTCCAGATGCTCTCAATTTCCATCCATTAGCTAATGATACATGCTGTGTACTCTTTGTCATGTTAACAAACCTCTCTTTACTTTTAGTTATACACTGTGATGCTCCACTGTCAACTCCCCATATATCATGGTTTACAGTTGTAGTTGTACTTTATATGGCTAAACTAACATCTTTATAAGCTCTCTGTATATTAATAGCATTCTGTTTCTTACCCTTTTTACAGTATCTGGCTATATGACCTTTAGCCCCACAAGAAAAACATTTCCTAACAATATAGGCAGTTGAAGTCAGTTTTTCTTCCTGTGGTTGTCTTTCTCTCAGTTGATTTCTATCTTGCCTTCTTGACTCTTCTAACAGTCTTCCAGTTATGCCAGTCAATGTAAGTTCATCTCTGTTTAAAACTTCCAGTGAAGACACATAATCATCATAAGTTTCATCCAAAGAAGAAAGAATGATGTCAACTTGATGCAACTCCGAGAAAATCAACTCCTGTTCTTGTAGCTCTTGTAAAGTCCTTTTCATAAACTCCAAATGAGCTAACATATCGCCACCTTTTATAAGACGGGCTCTAAACAGTTTACGTGTAAGGTGTATGTGTGCACCCACACTATCTCAAACATAAATCCTCTTCAAAATGTCCTAACACCTAGCAGCAGATTCTTCACCACGAATATGGACTAACTGATGATCACTCAGTGTCAGTTCAATTATACTAAGAGCCTTTTCATTATCCTGGTTAAAGTCAGCTATTTTCTTTTTATCTTCATCATTCAATGGGTCCCAAGCTGTAAAATTGGGTGGACTATATTAACTACAGTCCAAAATCCGTCTTTACGCAGAAGTAGGCTGCACTTCATAGACCAGGAAACATAGTTTGTTCCATCCAACTGGGTTATCTGGGATATACTGGTTGACTGTTCTTGTGTCATTGGTAGTTTAACAATAAACCACAATCAGCTGGCTGAATATGAAACTGTATATTCACACTGATTCTCAATATCTCTCTGGGCCCATAACCAATGTTATGATATGTACAGAATAACCCTTGAGTAACAAGGATATGCACATGGAAACGTTTATGAGAGTAGTTATGAATAATTATTCAGCCACATTCAGATACACTAAATTGAGTTAAAGTTTACTTTAAGAAATAGCACAGTCCAATAAACGGTCCAGGTCATATACGTTTTACAGTCCAAAGAATATCCAATTACAAAGTCTTTTTACCGGTTGCCTTTGTCATTTACAGTAAGCAAAAATATCAAAGTATAAGCACAGCATAAATACAACAGAGAACCTTAGATAGCAGCAGAATGTCAGAGAGACAGAATGTGAGAGAGACAGAATGTCAGAGAGAGCAAGCTATGATCTCCCGCTCTCTCTTTTTGTAATTTGCAATATCATCAACCAATTGGAATATACTGTAGTATAAATCAATACAGTGATTTTGTTTTAAAGCTACAAACATACATTGTTGGTTTATATATTGCCAACCCAACTAATTGGTGGACAGATTCCTAACAGCCTTTATAATACTTTATGTTAGAGATTTCTTTTCAGTTTTTTTCTCCTAAGTTTTTTAAAATTAATCTTTTACTGTTTAAAATACTTTTAAAACTTTTGTTTTGGAAAAGGAGGGGAGGAAGTGAAAGTAGAGGAAAATTTGTAACACTGCCACCCAAAGGCTTGGAAACATTGTTTTTCTTTCACTTTCTAAGAGCAGACAAAGCTGAGAAAGAACTGAGGCTTTTTTTCAAGGACTTTGAGCCTGTTTGATAAGATAGAGGGAAGAGCATGGGAGAGTGTTATTACAGGTGCTCTTCTGGGTTTCTATCAGTGGCTGGAGTCTGGTGTTGAACCAAAGTTTGGAATTTACAGAAAAGAAGATTACAAAAACTGTATGGATAATTAAGCTAGAAGAAGAACAAGTCAAAGAAACTATGATTGCTTGGGGGAAAAAATTTGGATATGGGATTGATCTAGAGAAATGGCCAAAACTGTGGTCTCAAAATTATAAAATGACAATGTCAACAGCATATAAAGAAAATTTGTAAAAGATGTTTTACAGGTGGCACTTACCCGCAACAAGAATAGCAAGAATGTTCAAGAACGAATCTGAAAAATGTTGGAAATGTCATCAGATACCTGGCTCATATTACCATATGTGGTGGATGTGCGCAGATGCTAAAAGATATTGGACTAAAATCTACACATGGTTGGAAAAAATGACAAAAAAACACATAGACTTGAAACCAGAGATATTTTTATTGGGAATTTTACCTGAAATATGCAGTAGGGAATTGAAATATTTGATTGTAAATGTATTAACAGTGGCTAGGATAGTATTTGCTAAAAATTGGAAAAATGAGAAAATACCAACGCAGGAGGAAGTTATTAAGAAAATAATAGAATTTGCTGAAATGAGAAAATTGACATTTGAAATTAGAGAACAAGAAGATAAACAATTCTATAAGATTTGGCATTTATTTTATCAATGGTTAGAAAATAAAACATGGTGATGAAATATGTAGAACTTTACAATATAAGGAGAATAGAACTATATAGAATATATAAAGATGTATTATTATATTATAATTATGGGATGGACTTAGGATGATAATATGAATTGTTATAAGATAAATCAATTTGAAAATATGGAATATCTCACATAACAAGAATGAATAATAGTATAGTCAAATGATTGATTAACAATGATAATAATGTATTTAGGAATATTTGATTGATAATATGAGAATATATACAAGTAATTGTGAGGACTATGGAGAGGATGCACAAAACAATTTGTAAGCAACCGACACACTGCATGTCCGTAATTGGAAGATGGTTTGATGTTTTTATGTTGTGTTTGTGTATGTTTGTCAACAAAATAAAATTTTGGTTTTTTTTAAAAAAAGATGTGTGGTCCAAATGTTACTACAGTGTAGGAGTTGCAGATTACAGGGCAATTTTTTTCTAAAACCAAACTGCTTGTTAGAGAGCAGGCTGTTTGTCTCTAAGTGGAGGGTGATGGATTGGTTTATAATTGATTCCATAACTTTACAGATGACAGCAACACAGAGAGATTGGTCTGTAATTTTCTACTAGACTAGGGTCTCCCTTTTAAAAGATAGGTATAACCGTGGCTAATGACCATAGGTCGGGCAAGGAGCTGGTTCTGAAGGATAGCTCATAGATTGTGCATACAGGTGAAACTCGAAAAATTAGAATATCGTGCAAAAGTTCATTTATTTCAGTAATGCAACTTAAAAGGTGAAACTAATATATGAGATAGACTCATTACATGCAAAGCAAGATAGTTCAAGCCGTGATGTGTCATAATTGTGATGATTATGGCTTACAGCTCATGAAAACCCCAAATCCACAATCTGAGAAAATTAGAATATTACATGCAATCAATAAAACAAGGATTGTACATAGAACAATATCAGACCTCTGAAAAGTATAAGCATGCATATGTACTCAGTACTTGGTTTGGGCCCCTTTTGCAGCAATTACTGCCTACTATCAGCCTGTGGCACTGCTATGATGTTATGGAAGACCAGGATGCTTCAATAGCGGCCTTCTGCTCTTCTGTATTGTTCGGTCTCATGTCTCTCACCTTTCTCTTGGCAATGCCCCATAGATTCTCTATGGGGTTCAGGTCAGGCAAGTTTGCTGGCCAATCAAGCACAGTAATCCCACAGTCATGGAACCAGGTTTTGGTGCTTTTGGCTGTGTGGGCAGGTCACAAGTCCTGCTGGAAAATGAAGTCAGCATCCCCATAAAGCTCTTCTGCGGAAGGAAGCATGAAGTGCTCCAAAATCTCCTGGTAGACGGCTGCGTTGACCCTGGACTTAATGAAGCACAGTGGACCAACACCAGCAGATGACATGGCTCCCCAAATCAACACAGACTGTGGAAACTTCACACTGGACTTCAAGCATCTTGCAGTGTGTGCCTCTCCATTCTTCCTCCAGACTTTGGGTCCTTAGTTTCCAAATGAGATGCAAAAGTTGCTCTCATCAGAAAAGAGGACTTTGGACCACTGAGCAACAGACCAGTTCTGTTTTTCTTTAGCCCAGGTAAGACGCTTCTGACGTTGTTTGTTGTTCAGGAGCAGCTTGACAAGAGGAATATGACATTTGAAGCCCATGTCCAGGATCTGTCTGTGTGTGGTGGTTCTTGATGCACTGATTCCAGTCTCAGTCCACTCCTTGGGAAAGTCCCCAACACTTTTGAATGGCCTGACAATCCTCTCCAGGCTGCGGTCATCCCTGCTGCTTGTGGACCTTTTTCTTCCACCTTTTTCCCTTCCACATAACTTTCTATTAATGTGTTTTGATACAGTACTTTGGGAACTTCCAACTTCTTTTGCAATTACCGTTTGAGGCTTTCCCTCCTTATGGAGGGTGTCAATGATGGTTTTCTGCACAACTGTCAGGTCAGCAGTCTTTCCCATGATTGTGATTCCGACTGAACCAGACTGAGAAACCAAGGCTCAGGAACCCTTTGCATGTGTTATGGCTTAATTAGCTGATGAGAGTGGGACACTTTGAGCCTAGAATATTGAACCTTTTCACAATATTCTAATTTTCTGAGATTGTGGATTTGGGTTTTGTTTTGTTTTTTGAAAAATTTATTTGGGTTTTCACAAAAAGAACATAATACAAATAAAACATCTTTTTTTGAAAATAGCATGGTCCCTGGTTATACTTCTTCATACAGACACAAACTCAATTTCATGCTCATTTTTGTGTTCTATTCCATATCTTATTACTGTTTTACATTTTCTACATAGTTTTTCCCCTCTTTTAATTTTCTCAACTTTATTTTGATTATCTCCTCTCAATTCAAATCATTATATTTATACTTTTGTCTGTCCTGTTTCAATTTCATATTATCTTTTCTCATTAAACAAATTTTCTCCTGTAGTTACTAATTGGAGTATGACACCTTTATATCTTTTTATTGTATCCATTCAACTCTTATTTAAGCTTCAATGTATACCTTTAAGATCATAACATTCAATATAATACATAATTTCCAATCAAATTCTGCTTGGTACATTCTTAAAATACACACTATATTCTTTAAAAAAGATTATATATATATGTAAATAAAACACTCATTCCATTCCAATTCAATTCTATCATTAATATTCATTAAAATCTTAACATCTTTAACCTTTCTTTTCAATTAAATATCATACCTCCTTGGGAACACTTATAAACTTTCCATAATTAATTTTTTTCCATATTTCTCTTCACTTTTATTTTATAAATCATTAATAATAGTTAAAATGTTTTGATTGTAAATGTATTGACTGCTGCTAGGATTGTATTTGCAAAAAATTGGAAAAATGAGAAAATTCCATTGCAAGAAGAAGTTGTAAAGAAAATTTTGGAATGTGCTGAGATGAGTAGATTGACTTTTGAAATTAGAGAGCAAGAAGATAAACAATTTTATTTAGTTTGGGATCTTTTCTATCAATGGTTGAATGATGAAATATTAAAATATAAAAGTTAGATAATAAGGAATAATATTGAATTTATTTTCCCTTTCTTTTTATTGTTGTTTGATACTATATTTATATAATAGTTTTTCTGTTTCTTTCTTTTTCTTATTTGGGATAGAATTGGTATGATTATAAGATTTGTTTTAGAATAAAATATTTAAAATATAGTTATCTCACAAAGGCATGATCGAATAAAAGTTTAGTCAATTTTTTTTTCTTTTTTTTAATAGTGATACTATGATTTATAAATTTGTATTGATAAGAGTATTATATAAGGTAATTGTAATTGTGACTATGAGGTGAATGCACAAAACTGATGGACCAACCGACTTACTGTGTGGGGGAGCTGATATTTTTATGTTTTGTCGTTGTGTTTTGTATGTTAAAAAACAATAAAAAATTTAAAAAAATAATAATTAAAATGTTCCCATCCTTTCCTAATTTAATTCTCTCATGAACTTTATTTCATTTGTTTATTAACAAAAATTCCACAAGATTACGATAAATATTTTATCCATCATTTTAAGCATATTTTCAAAATTTATTTCTATTTGTAATGTAACAATACTATCTTATGTACCTTTGCAGAATCCCTTTTACAATTAAGTTTTCACCCATTATCTCTAAACAGGCTTATATTTTCAATTCTCATACCTTTGCCCTGTTTCTCTATATCTTGTTTCTGTCCTTTATAACTTCTTTTCCTTTCCTTCTCCCCTCTTTTCTTCTCCCTCCCCTTTTTACCCTTTGTCTCTTTACTTCTAATTCTCTCTTCTGTAATCCCGTCTTCTGTTGCTTTCTAATAGTATACTTATTTTTCAAACTATTCTTTTTTTTTCAAATCTTAAACTTTTCATTCTCTTTCCCCCCTTTCCTTTTTTTCCCCACATTAAGTTACTTGATCATTAAAGATGGCTTCTTCTTTGTCCCAATCTTCTTCTTCTGCAAGTGTTTCTTGTTTCTCATAGTTCCAGATCTCCATTTCTAAGAGTTGAAATACGAAGCCAAAAGAACCTCTCCCTTCTTGTGCATCTTCTTTGTCCTTTTTAAGTTCCATTTTCAGTTCTTCTAAAAGTGGTGCCATTTTAAACACTTTTAAACAACCACCCGATTGATTTTAGTCATTTAAATGCAATAACCAAAAATCCAGAGATCACCAAGTAATCCAAATAATCCCAAGCTGTTTCTTCTTACTTCTTTTTTTCACTTTCTCTTCCTGGGGTTCTACTATTTTGTTGCCAAGTTTCAGTTGAAATGTATCTTTTAGGAATCTTGTTGAGGTTTTAGTTCTAGGCAGTCTCCTCAATTTTTCCAGATCCCGCCCTTTTATTCTTTTTCTCTCCTTTCCTGCTTTTAAAAGCTTTTAAGTATCCAGAAATCTTTATTATCCCTTTGACATTTTATTTTCAGCTTAAATGCCTGTTGATGTCAAAGTGGATTTTTTTTCAGTTTCTTGCTTAAGTCTCTTAGCTGTCAGTATATGGAAGGGAAGCGAAAAAAAACAAAACCAAATCCTTTCCCTTCCCTCTGTCCTTCGCTGCTTCAAAATCTTCTTTGGGAACAATGTTATTTTTTTTATAGTTCAAATTCCAGGGTACCTTGCATTGTTGCTTTTGCAGTTTAACCCAGTCAACCAAGACTTTCTCTTCTTATCTTCCTCCTGCGCATTCTTTTCCAGTCGAGTTCTTCTTTGAGGTTGCCATTTCTGACCACTGCTACAACCGCCTTCGGGAAAAGGAGTAATGGCCAGCTGAGGAGGAGAGATGCGGCTCTCCTCAACCCTGCTGGCAGTCTCCCTCCACTTCACCACCTCTACGGGGTGGCTTAGCCCTGATACCAGCCAGCTCAGGGCGCTCTGGCGGCAAGCACAGATTGAAACTGCACACGATTGCAATTTCGGTCTGTCAGCAAAGGAACTCAAGCCGGAAGTCCGGATTTGGGGTTTTCATGAGCTTCACTGCTGGTTGGCTCTTAAATCCCAAGACCTTAACACTCCTCCCATTTAAAGCTGAACAGCAGATAACCCAAACACTTTTACATAGTCATTATACTTTCCACAGATGCAGGCCTTTTAAACTCATCAGTTTACAAATACTTGTACTTCTTCTACATTTACATTTACATCCTTTAACAAATGTACATACCAGGTTAATTCCAATTACAGTCTCAGTAAATAATATTACAAACCATGTGCAACAAACCATGCTTTATACTGCAGTCCATCATTGTGTAATAATACATCTGTGTAACACCATTTGCACCCTACTGCCTTTTTTCTTTCTGGTAATGACATTATCTCCTGGCAACTTTGGGTTTCATAACTGACACTGTATGCTTTAACCTCACTTGCAGTGAACTGTTCAGGAGGTATACCTTTATTACTTCTCTCAGATCTCCTTGGTATTAGATGTTCCTGCATTTCTGTTTCAGGTCTGTCCTTTTCTATGTCTATATCCTCTGTGTCTTCGCTTTTTATCACAGGTCTATTCTCTTCTATATCTATATCTGACCTGGATTCATGTCTCCCCTTCCCTGTCTTACCTTCCTGTAAACTGGGACTATGCATTGGCATGAACACCTTGTGATTAGTATGTACCCTGTTCCAATTATTCTGCTCCGCAAAACTAGCAGATCTTGAAAACACTATGTCAGGTTTCCAAGTGATGAAATCCATTTTAAAAGAAAAGAGCAAAGTCCATCTTCCATAACAATTTATTTTATTTAGGAAAGCATAAATTTGGAAAAGTCTGTTGTAATTCCGGATCTGACACAACCCGGAATTATACCACATAATATTATTGGAAGTTAGGAACAGCCCCCAAAAGTCACATTCTCCAACAGAAATAAATCAACGTTGCCTGCTGTCATACATCTTCACCTCAAGGCCTCAGTAGGGCCAGCTCGTGTTCCCACAGGAAGAAGAACCTCCTAGCCTAAACAACTCTATCTCCACTCCTCTCACATTAGGAATGTGGCAAACCCTTCCCCCCATAACCAGCAAAGAGAAAGAAAAAAAAGGAATATATAATAAGGCTAAATAAAATGGCTACACATATGTCAATTTCGGGCTTGACAGGCTGCCCTTCCTCATTTGAAAAGAAACTCCTGCAATGACATAGAGTACACAAAGATTGAAATTAGGTTAAACACAATCATACAATGCACATTTTAACCTCCTCTGCCCCCCGCAGGATTCGCCTTGGGCTTGTGTGGGTACTTTTCATGGAATTTTCCCACCAGTCTATCAGCATTAACTTTCCAGCTATTTACTCAAGTCGCTTGTGAAATTGGATAGCCTTTCCAATAAATTAGATATTGTAACTTCCCCCTGAAAATCCTAGAGTCAAAAATTTTCTTAACGTCATAATGTTCATGCCATGCAATGAGCAAAGTCTTTGGAGCTACACATTCTGCTGGCCTCAATGAAGAAACAACAAATGGCTTTAACAAGCTACTATGAAACACCGGATGTACTTTTCCCAATAGCCTAGGGAGATTAAGCTTCACAGTTACTGGGTTTATTACTTTAATTATCTGAAAAGGCCATATGAATTTTGGATTTAATTTTCTAGAAGGTAATTTCAAATGTTTAGTTGACAAATAAACCTTATCCCCCACTTTAAACTGTGGCTGTGATGTTTGTCAGCTTTCATCTTGTGGATCTGTGCTGCCTTATTCAAAGTCTTTTTTGTGTTTTCCCAGGACTCCTTAATTGCATCAATCCATTCAGTTACTGACATGGATTGGTGGTGGTGGGGGTGTCCCTCGGCAATTCAGGTATGGGAACGAACTCCATCCCAGTATTAATTTGGAAAGGAGTTAACCCAGTACTACTATGCACAGCATTATTATAAGCAACCTCAGCAAACGGCAGAAAATCGGCCCAGTTGGTTTGTTGACAATTTACATAACATCTCAAATATTGTCCCATAATTTGATTAGTTTTCTCAGAAAGTCCGTTAGTTTCAGCATAAAATCCTGAGTTTAGACAGTGAGAGGATCCAATTGCTTTTATAAATTCCCTCCAAAATTTTGCAGTAAACTGAACCCCTCTATCTGAAATGATTCTGCGAGGCACTCCATGCAATCTATATTTATGATTAACAAACATTTTGGATAATTTCCTGGCTGATGGTAGTCCTGGACATGCAGCAAAATGAGCTTGTTTGGAAAATAAATCCACTACAGTCCAAATGACTGTGTTCCCCCCACTCTCAGGTAAATGATAAATCTACTATAAAATCTATCCCTATCTCTTCCCAGGGCCAGGATGGTTCTGCTACAGATTGTAATCATCCTGGAGGTTTTCCTGGTCTGGTTTTCATTGTGGCACAAGTGGCACAACTCTTTACATAATCCTCAATGTTTTGCTTCATTTTTGGCCACCAAAACTGGCATCTGACCATGTGTAGGGTTTTTAAATATCCAAAATGTCCTGCTTGCTTTGAGTCATGACTTTTCTGAAGTGCATGAAGACATAAAGTTTTGGGGACATATAGCTTCGACCCCTTCCATGCAACACCCTCCTGCATAGTTAATAGGTCCTTATTTTCTCGATACCAAGTATCTGCTGTTAATTCATTTTACAACCTCTTGGTCATTTCTGATTTCTCTTTGATTTTTTGGGTTTGAGCTTGTGCCCACGTGATTACTTTAACTGTCTCTTGAGGGGATGGTGGAATAATTGGGTGAAATACTTCTTCTCACTTACTGTCAAATTGTGGTTTCCTAGACAGCGCATCTGCTAGTAGATTCCCCGCCCCGCCGGGAGGTACTTCAATTGGAAATTGAATATTTTTTTAAAAAAAATAACAAGTTTTATTGATTTTACAAACAAACAAACAAAACAAAACATCATTAAACATTAAAAACATAAAACCTCTTTCCATTGTAAATCTTTACAAGGCAGGTAACACATTGCTTTATATCACATACTTATAATTTATCCCATTTCCATATAAACACGTAAATTCCCTTCACCAAATTCCACATTGTTTCTCTTTAATCATTATTCAATCATATTTCCTTTCTAATTTATCTACTATTCAATCATCACATTTATATTTTCCTCTGGCTTGTTTATAATTGTTCTCATCTAATCGTCCTCCGAGATTTTATTATTTAATTCTTAATTGGACACACACACATAAGACATAAACATAAAAACATAAAACTTTCTTTTAGAAAGTAACTTAGCCCCAGATTACCTCTTTTTGTATGGACTTCAATTGAATTCATGCTCTTCTTATATACCATTACCTATCTTGTTTACCATTCTATATCTATTATATAACTCCTCTCCACTTTTGCCTCGTCTTAATTCTGTTTTATATATTTAATCTTGCTTTAAAGAAAAATATTTTTATATCTTTTGTCCATTTCTCCATTTACATCTGTCTCATTTCCAATATAAAAAAGAATAATTTCCCCTGGAATCACTAATCAGAGTATGATGCCTTTCTATCATTCCCCTAAATTAAAATTTAAAATAACACCTAAATCCCAATCAGATTCTGCTTAGTACATTCTACTATTTCAGAAACCAATACTACAATAATAAATCCATAACAGTCAACACATTAATCCATTAAACTCTATATTTAAACTAATATTTTAAACATTCCCTTTAGTATTTTATTAAAACTTAAAATCATTCATTATTAAGCATTTTAAAGTTATACCTTAATATTTTAGTCTTTTATTAGATCTTAAAAAGTTCTGATTATCTACTCATAATACAAATACCACTATTACAATACTCATGTGTACTTTGCAGAATCCCCCCCTTTTTTAAGAAAATAAAACCCATACATTACCCATTATCCCTAAAAAAAATTTTCTTTTCTCCATCTTGTTTTATACCTTTGTAACTTTTTTCCCCCTTTTCCCTTTCCTTCTTAGCCCGCCTAAACTTTTTACCCCCTCCTCTCCAAACCTCTGCCTTCTTGGTTTCCCCTTTCTGTTGCATTCCTCTTTCCTTTTGCTTTCTAGCATTCTGTTGTTTTTGCATCTTCTTTTTCTCTTTCATAAATATTTTTTTATTTCTTAAGTCCTTCCTTTTCACTCCTCTCTTTCTCCTTTCTTTCTTAGTCACACCATTTAGTTCATTAAAAATGGCTTCTTCTTCCTCGGCTTCTTCCAGCTGTTGTTTAATTTGCTGACACATGACAAGCGCCATATCTAGGAAACAAAGGGCTTCTCCCATAACATCTTTGCCTTCTTTCCTTATTTTTAAATATTGTTTTTTTAGTTCATCAAGAGATAGAGCCATTTTAAACTGTTTCTTCTTCTTTTTCTGTATCCTCTTCTTATTATTAAGCCAATCCGTTATTTCTAAACTTAAAACAGTTCCCAAAAGTCCCAAAATCCCGCAATCATCAAACAGTCCAGGCAGAGTACAAACTTCTTCTTTTTACAATTTCTCTTCTAGGGGTGAAGTCAAATTAGGGAAAGAAAAAACGTCCAGTCTGTGCTTTAAATCTTTTTTAGAATTAATTTCTATTCTCTTTATCTTCAAGGCATCTCCTCCAGCAAAGTCTTAGAGTAAAATTTTTTTTTTCCAAGCCTCTCCCTTCCCACTTATAACAAAGGAGTTTAGATTTTACCTTCTATTAAAAGGCAGGTTTCCCTTGTCCATTTGTTAATTCCATAAGGGAGGGAGAGTAACTTTCCCTTTTCATCACTTTTCTTCGCCGCTGAAAACATCAATCGGGAACATTGTAGCGTCCAGAAAAAAGCCAATACTTTCCCAGGTGTTGAATATGTCCTTAAGGTCCCAGTTCGACCAAGAAAAAACTTTTGTTTTAAAACTCCTTCTTCTTCCTCCTGCACATTCTTTATCCAGTTGCCGGCTTCTTTATGGCAGCCATTAAGACCGCCGCTCCACCGTCTTGAGAGAAGGGGGTTATTGCTGGCTGGGGAGGGGGTTTGCGATACCCCTCAAACCCTGTCCGGACCCCCCCTTTCTTCAGCTGCCCCAACAGGGCAGCCTTAGCCTCCAAATCTGTCAGGATCGGAGGCACCAAGGCGGCTAGCACAGCAGGGATCATGGAGAAAAGCGAATCCCTGCTGTCACCGAAGCCGACAAACCAGAAGGTACTTCCCCGGGAGGTACTTCAATTGGAAATTGAATATTTTGAAGTATTGAACCCATCTAACTTGGTTAGGAGAGAGTTTCCTGGGTATTTTTAGAGCTTCTAAGTTTTTGTGGTCTGTCCACACTTTGAACGGGAATGTTGCTGCCCTCTAAAAACTGTCTCCAATTTAGTAAAGCCCAACGAACTGCATAAGCTTCCTTCTCCCATACAGCCCATCTTCTTTCAGTATCTGTGAGTTTTTTGGACATATATGTGCAAGGTTGCAGATCTCCTTTTTCATTTTTCTGCAGTAGAATGGCTGCCACTGCTCCGTTGTTAGTGTCGGCTTGCACTATAAAAGGCAATGCTGGGTCAGTGTGTTTTTTGGAATGGGTTCCTGTGCAAAATGCCTTTTTAACAATTCAAAAGCTTTTTGGCATTCTAGAGTCCATTTAAGGGGTTGCCCAGGTTTTGCTTTGGTTGCCCCCCCACCACATTTTCAATAGTTCTGTTATGGGTAATGCAAACTCTGCAAATGAGGGGATAAATTGCCGGTAGAAGTTCGCAAATCCCAGGAAGCTTTGCAGCTGTTTGCGATTCTTTGGGGGTTGCCATTCCAGGACAGCTTTCACTTTTGCCAGATCCATTTCTATCCCCTGATTTGAAATGTGGTAGCCAAGATAATCTAATGACTCTTTATGGAATTCTCATTTGGATAGTTTCACATACAGCTTTGCATCTAACAGCCTTTTTAATACTTTTCTCACTGACTTGATGTGTTCTTCTAAAGTTTTGTTGTAAATAAGAATATCATTCAAATAAACCAGGACCCCTTTGTACAGATATTGATGTAAGACTTGATTTATAAGCTGCATGAAGACACCTGGGGCTCCGTGTAGTCCAAATGGCATTACTCTGAACTGAAAACTGCCCAAAGGGGTGTTGAAAGCAGTCTTCCACTCATCTTCTCTGATGTGGATTCTCTAATACACTTCACGGAGATCTAATTTGATAAACACTTTCCCTTTTGCTAAGTGTCCTAACATGTTTTTCATGAGTGGTAGGGGGTATGTGTTGTGAATACTCACACAATTTATCCCTTTAAAATCAACACATAAATGTACCCCCCATCTTTTTTTTCTTTAAATAGCATGGGGCAGCCATTCTGGACTTTGCAGGTTGGATGAAACCTCTGGCTAGGTTTGTGTCCCGTAGCTCTTTCATTTCTTTAGGTTTCATGGAATACATTTTTGGTTTTGGTAATTTTGCCCCCTCTATAAACTTTATTGCAATCAGTGTTGCGATAAGGGGGTAGCACATTGCATTCCTCCTCACTGAAGACTTGAGCCAGATCATGGTACTGGATTGGGATTTTAGGAATCCCTGGGGGTTGATCAGCCAATGCTACTGTTCAGTCCTCCTGGCTCCCCTGTAGTTCCGGGCTGTCAATTTGGCTGTTATCTTGTTCAGGAGGTGGCTCAGGACTGAGTTCTAATTTAATTCTCCTGTAACCACCCTCCCGGCTTATATTTGGCTGCCATTTGTCTAGCCAGGTGAGACCCAGGATTACTGATTGGGTCATCTTTGGGACTACTATGAACTGGATTCTTTCCCAGTGCTTCCCTATGGTTAGTTTTACTTTTTCTGTGACTTGTGTAGCTGGACCTCCCCCTATCATGGGTCCATCCAGGGGTGGGATTCTACCGGTTCTGTCCACATCTGTAGAACCGGTTGCTCTGAAAAGCAGCAAACAGACAGCATACATAGAACCGGTTCTATGTCTGCTGCTGTTTTGGCCCACCCGCCTGCCCAGGCTCTTACCTGACCTTTATTTCCTGCTTTTTCAACCGCAGCTGCTTTGCGCGACACAGCTGCGGTTGAAAAAGCAGAAAAAAGGGCTTTTCCAACCACTGCGCACTTGCACGCAGCACTGCTCAGCTGTCTGGGCAGCTCAGCAGGCCATAAATTGCACTCGCGCGACTCATGCAACTCGCGCATGCGTGCGCGACGCAGAACAACAGAACCGGTAGTTATACTGGTTGGATCCCATCCCTGCGTCCATCCACTTGTTGGAATTGAATGGGGGTAGTTAATGGTTTCTATACCTAAACTGTGCACAGTCTCAGGACTGGTAAGGCACCATGAACTGACGGTGTCAATGATGACTATGGGCCCTTCTACGCCTGTGTGAGTAACAGTCAATGTCCCTTCAATTTTAAAAGGTTGAATGGCTCCACTTACCATCGGGTCATCACCTTTGTTGTCTGCATCTTGAATGATGGGCAATCCTGTTGCCAGAGTTCCCTCCCCTGTTGGTTGTTGGGGGTTAGGGACCTCGATGGCTTGGCACACAAATTCGCTTTTCTCAGTGCCTTTTTCCCTTTAGGGGGAGCGGGTGCTCTCACTTGAGGTAATGGGGCTGGTGCTAAGCACTCCATTGCTCGATGCCCTTGCTGCCCACAACAGAAACATTTCATGGAAGTCAGGAGGGCTGCTGTTTGACATCCTTCCCCTTAGTGTGAAGCTGAGCGTTGTGTGATTTGCCTTTTGGGTTGTCTCTGAGCATTGCTTTTTCTGTGCTGTCTGAGCGCATTGTCCATTGCTATGGCCATCCAGTACCACTCATAGATTCTATCCTCAGGCAGCCCATGGCAAAGGCATATTTTTAACAACTCCTCATTCAGGCTTTCTTGGAAATAGTGCACAAGTATTCTTTGAGACCAATGCCTGAGACTAGTGGCCATGCCTCTGAGCTCAAGCACTAGTTCCTTGGTGGGTCTACCCTTCTGCCTGATAATTTTTATTTCAGCTTCTGCTTCTTGTGCTCAGGAAGAATCCTAAAAATGTGATTGGAGATCTCTTAGGAAGTTATCCACATTGTTTAATTCAGGAGCGTGTTCATCATTGAGCTGGGTGAACCATTCTGATGCCTCTTCCTCCAAATTGTCTCCAAGGAATTGGACTAGTTGTGCATCATCATGGAATTCATCTCCATGTCTGTCGATGTAAGAAAATTCTCTATTCAGGAAAAATGCAAGTTTACTTGCTGTCCCATCAAACATGGTCTTAAAAGGTTTTGGGGAGTTTGTGCACGGAGCTGGTTGCAGTAGGGGAGGTGGTGCTGCAGCTTGGTCTGGCCTCACTTGAGCTTGTTCTTGAACCCATCCTCTGCCTGGATAAAATGCCCATCCTGGAGGGATTTGGTCAGCTGGAGGTAAAAAAAGGTGGGGGGGAGGGCTCGTTCCTCTATGGATTCTTTGTGGACTCCCCCTTCTACTCACCCCTCTCCGTTCCACTCTCAGGGGCGAATGGCATAATGGTGGTAGATCTCCCGCAGCAGTAGATTGCCCTATTCTAGGAGGAGATAATTCTTGTAACAATTGGGTTAAACCGAAAGTGGACGGGCTGGAAGCTCGTGTTTCATGATCTCTGCAGGTGGACATTTGTGTCAGCTGGTGCTCCATTCAAAATCCAAGAAAGAAATACTTAGACTCTTAATTAGAGAAAAGATATCTTTTACTGGAAGTCAACAAAAGAATTCTGAATCTGAGAAAATAGGCGCGTAAATCACATATACAAAGTGATGGCAATGTTCCCACCCCCAATAGTTCAAATGGTTCTTCCAATTAAAAGTTGTGGATGTCATCATGTGGACATCTTCAGGTGGTAATGAAGCTTCTGTCCATTGACCTTGGCATACTTTGATAAAGGTTTGCAGCTGTGCAGAGAAGAGAAAGCTAAGCAAGAAATAGAAACCTAAGCAAGAATGTACTCTCCCCGCTCCTCAGTTTATACAGTAGTAGTTTGCAACACCTCCAGCTCACTTCCCATA
Organism: Pseudonaja textilis; assembly: GCF_900518735.1. Next base: position 221,611 of record NW_020769527.1, on the reverse strand, counting down.
CTTTTCCCCCCTCCTCCCCCCATTACTTATGACAGCTGAAAGATGCAAAGCAAAGGAAGAAAATCTTGAAGGCTGACAATTTACCTCCTTTGCCGGCCTCTGCCTTCGCGTCTGATGACAAGCTGTTCCAGCTGGTCAGGTAGATCCTCAAAGGTCTGGTTGCACATTGCCATTTGATACTGCCATTCAGCTGGCTCGTTGTGATCTCCCATAGGTCCTATGGGTCTAGTTGCTGCTCTCCACTCTAAGATCGTGGCTCGAGACTCCCTGGCTGCAGTTAACGGCTGATTGATGAGCAAGTCACGAATGGTTGCTTGGCTGAGCAGGTCTCTTTCCATCCATTGGGTACCTGAGCTTCCAGACCATTCAGCTGGGGATTTCAGGTGGGCCCTAAGCTGGCGCGCAATATCTTCCACGACTGCCGTTACTCTGATGGTCTCCTGGGGAATCCATTGGGAGGCCTGCTGCTTGACCGGAAACTTAACACGAGCCCCCCCGCCACAGAGTTTGCTTTCACATTCCAGTACCCCTGTGTCCCATCCTTCTGCCATTTTCCCTGAGTCTTTGCTGTTACCCAATGCTTCAGGTAAACAGCCAGGGCTCAGGACCCTAAATGACAACCCCTGTCTGGGATTATGGTTTTTAGCAGATCCGGAATAATGTCAGGTTTCCAAGTGATGAAATCCATTTAAAAAGAAAAGAGCAAAGTCCATCTTCCATAACAATTTCTTTTATTTAGGAAAGCATCAAATTGGCAAAGTCTGTTGTAATTATGTTGTAATGTAGGCTTAATTAAGGAGAGCTCTCTGCCTCGTTTGGGACAGAAGAACTATATAATTTGGGTTGCAAAGATGGAGTGTTTCTTGAAGGCAAAAGAGCTGTGGAATATTGTTGAAAATCTACCCCAAGTGCCATTAGCTGCTGCATGATAAAGTAATGGCTTATAACATCTTAAATTTAGAAGTGTAACAGTTTATCAATGTGAGAAGTACATAAAAATGAAACAACAGACTTTTGATAATCTGATCCATAGGATGCTTTATTAGGGAAAATACTCCAGTATGGACTCCTGTACTCCAGGAAAAAAAAAACATTTTCTAGGAGGAAGGAGACACTTCCATTTAGTGAATACAGCTTATATAGGTTTAGCAAATCACATGGTTACATATCACTTCCTGCTTCCATATACGGATGTTGTACAACGTTTTCATAAAAAGTTCCAACCTCTCACGGACAACTTTCAACATCAAATTCCACAAGATTATAAGAAAACATTAATATCTCTTAATGTGACATTTATAATGTCAGAGCGCCCCAGCACATACCTCTACCTCATGCCAAGTACAGAGTGTTGCAATCTGGTATTATTCCTAGCAGAAAACACATTTCATAACTGTTCTGAGCTTTAAAAGTTCAAACTGCGAACAAAAAATGGCTTCAGTTCGGCTCTTTATATTCTCAGGTGTAATAACCAAATTTTACTTATAACAATTCCACTGTTTTCTTTTGTAAATAATTTACACCTGAGAATTTCCATTAGGCTCTCGCAACATAAGCCTAACTTCCTGCTTACTAAACGTCTTACATTTTACTTCAGGTTCCTTAGCCTTACAACAGCAGAAACACAACTTACATATCATCACATTCTGTAAAAGAAGCATCATTAAACACTAATGTTTTTTCTCTATATTTCTTCACATGTTCATTCACAGATTCATGTTCAGCACCTCATCATATAATGTAATTTCCATAACAATCATTAAACAACCAATTGCACACCCATTGTATTAACTGGTATCAATGTATATGCACATGCTCCACAAAACATAAACCAATCTCTAGGTAAATATAATACATGTGTCATTCCACCTACGTCTTTAACCTCCATACAATAAAACTTCTTCAGTAGACAAATAAGTATAAATTGTTTTGTCATCTGGATATTTATACTTAACACAACCATAAGCTGGAAAACTGTCAGCTTTTCTGATTAGTCCATTTTGTTGGCTTCACAGGAAATCTAAACAAAGTATCATCTTTGACAAATTATACAAAATATATCATCAGGATATATATAATAATTGTAAACTCTACTATATAAAAAAATCTTCTTGGCACTGGAACTTCTATAAAACAAGTAGACATGATGTCTATAAATCTAGTCTCTCCTTTCACACAAAAGGAAAAACTATTCAAAGCTACTCTCATTAATTCCAGAAAAACATTTTCATTCCTCGCATTAGGCTCTTTACCCTCTTTACCTTCAGTATCTTACACTTCTATGTAGAATTCTTGGTACTTCAAAACATCTAACTGTACATCTATCTTTCCAGTTAAATGAACATTTTGCACTAGTTAAACTGTCACACAAAAACATCAACTTCATTAGAGTACTTCTTAATTCAATAAATGGCAAAAATAATCCCTTCTCCAAAGCTCTAAATCTCGTATAGGAAGGAGAATAATTGCCATATATGTCAAAACAACGATCATATAGTTGTTCCATCCTCTTAGACAAGTTCTTATGTCATATGTGCATAAGGACCTCTATCACTATAAATGCACTATCAATGCATCTATCTATCTATCTATCTATCTATCTATCTATCTATCCATTCATACTAGATATTTTCTCAAATATAAACCATCATCTAAGGTAGAACTTATACAGATTCCAACCTCAGCCATAGGTTTCATCAATGTCAGTGATATCTGCCCTTCATATTCTATACTGTCGGGTTCAGTCTGGAAACATAACCGTTGCCACGTTAATAGATAACCAGGCAATACCTCCGAAGCCTCCATACCTACCCCACATAAGGCAATAATCACTATCCACATCATATTCACAAATGGACTAGGCTCTCACCCACCTTAACATATGTAGTTTTACACTTCAAAACTTACAACCGGTCTTTATCTTCTTCTGCACTCAGAGGACACAATACCTGTGTACAACAATCTATTATTTCATGTCTTAAAATAATCAACAATACAAGGAAAAATGTATTACATTCCACCAAATAATCAACAACACATCTCAAAGTTCCACAAACCTAAGCTAAACTAGACATGTAATTACCTATCCCCACTATCTAAAAGAAATAGAAAATAAAAAGTCCAGTTCTTCCGAAGCTTGCTTCCACTGGAAACAGGAACTGGATCCACAAAACCCTTCACACACGAATGATGTGTCCAACCTCACTCACATGTCTGCACAACCGACTCAGTAGTCAAAAGTACTTGAAATGGTCCTTCCCAGATAGGCCTCAGCTTCCCAAAGCTCTCCACTGCTTTATCAGGACCCAATCTCCACTCCTAAAATCATGCACTTGGAAATCAAACGGTGGTATTTGCACCAAAAGTCCTTTAGACCTTAAAAGAGAAAAACACTGGGACAGTCCCTGTATATATTTTCTAAAAAAAAAAATCTTCAAGTACAATTCTAGACATACCCACACTTCCAGTATAAGGTATCCCAAACATCATTTCATACAGTGAAATTTCAACATCTTTTCTCAAACAAGTACGCACTCACAATAGAGCTAGAGGTAAACATTTCATCCAGGGTAATTGAATTGCTAACATTAGTTTCTTTAATGTATTGTTTTATAGTTCTCATTCTTCACCCCACCTGAGGAAAAAACCCAACAGGTCTATTGCCAATCCATTTCCAATTCTTTTCCTATACCCTTTTACCACATGAAAAGTAAAATGTGTACCTCTATCACTATCAATGCACTATCAATGCATCTATCTATCTATCTATCTCTCTATCTCTATCTCTATCTATCTATATATATCTGTTCCAATATTAACTTCACAGTCATTTGTGCATTTGCTCTCGCACACAGAAAAGCTTCCAGTCAAATGATCAACAATCACCAACAGATATTTCAAAATACTCACTGCTAACATTACAGTACAAGCAACTTATATTCTTTAAAACGGCCAAATCTCTTCCTCCTTTCAGGATCATACACATTTACACACAATATATACATATTCTACTCACTTGCATAACTATCGTGTACATACTTCTACAAATATATTTTCTCTTCATAAAAGCCACAAATACTTGTGTTCCCCAATAAGTACCTTCATGTACCCTCTCTATTATGTCTCTCATAATAGGCCTATTAACTATCTGCAATCTCTATTAACCACTTCCAATCTACATACTCCACATCTCATAACGTCGTCTGTTTCTCTTCTTCATCAATGAAACTGGTTTTACATCCCATTCCAAAATAGGAACTAAAACCATTATCTTCTCTCATACATGCATTTATACATACATACATAAGCTTCATCTGCTAATCTATTTCCCAAAATCTCTTTGGAAAACTTCTCTTCCTACTAGCATCAACATATATTATAGCTAAGTATTCTATAACTTCAGCTATTGCTTACCCACACTTCATTTTCTAGAAGTTTCAAGACTTGCACCAAAGCAAACACTTTGCACACCTAAGCAAAATACTCAGCAGATAAGCATTCTTTACTCCAAAAGATCCATCAATAACCAAATTAATACCTCCCTCTATTGGGCTATCTTCCAAATCCTCTCACCTTTGTCTGTAAATCTAGAACTTCAATACAATCATTCATTGTTCTATCTTCCCATTCCCGTCTCTCTCCCAAAAGGAATTCAACTGAATTTAAATTCCTGTCAGTTGAAAGAAACAAATTTTCCTTAACCATAAAATAGCTTTACAAATCTAACATATGTAAGCCACATATGCTTTCTGCATTAAAACACTTACTATTAAAGCACTTCCAAAACATGCTACAACTCCTCAAAAGTATAAATGCTTAAACCTTCAACAAACTCCTTATTGGAACACTTTGCAACCACAGCATAGACAGCTTATAATTCCTCAAAACAGAGGAAGTAAGTAACACAACTGTAAGACTATTAGATATTTCACACTACAAATAAAATTTCTTCGCTGTAAATTTTATAACTATTCCAAACATAAAATCCTTGCAACTCTCCCTCACAAAGTTAGCTCATGTTTCAGCTCACCTCACCACACTGTGAAACAGCCTCCCCTAAATTCTCCCCCTCAGCTGCATTTGAAACAGCTGGATCAAATTATAGGGAAGGAGACGAGCATAAACAGCTAACATATTCCTTAATAAAATTTCTTACTAAGGGGGTGGGGGAGATCCTTCCACATTTCACAGATCAACATAAATCACCTGGGCATCTATCTTCTCTAACTCTTCAACACAGCATTAAAAGAGACAATGCAAATATCCAACAGTTAACTATTTAACACAGCTTTGAAGGCATTCAAACCAATACATATCTCAATACACACTCTAAATTTGAACAGTTTCAAACATAATTCAGCCATTCCAGCCATACAAAGTACAATCTGTATCACTCAGCAGGGGTTAATACTTAAATATAAGCAGCCAAAACCAGCTCTCCTAGAGGAAAGAGAGAGCTCTGAAACTTCACAAACATCTTGTTCTTGTAAAACCAAAAAAAAATCTAATCCCCCCTTAACACAAAATATAACAGGGAGAAAAGAGAACAGAAAAAACAGTGCAGGCTCACACACACACATCAAACTGAAATCATATTAGACCCCTCTAAACAATCCCAAAACAATTTAGGAAATGTTGCAACAAAGTTACTAATTAAATTCAGCTCACCTGAGCCCCCCCGGTGCACCATACTTCGGCCGTTCCAAGCTCCTACGACCAGATTATCAGTCAAGGCTTTAAGAGCGATTTCCCCTCCCTTGGGCGGAAGACCCAGCAACTGCCTCCACAAACCCAGTGGAGAGGCGCCATTGCAGTCCTCAAAAATCATCCGTCCAAAGGAAGAAAAAAAGTCTATCTTGTGGCCTGGCTCATCAAAATTGTGAGAAGTACATAAAAATGAAACAACAGACTTTTGATAATCTGATCCATAGGATGCTTTATTAGGGAAAATACTGCAGTATGGACCCCTGTACTCCAGGAAAAAAAAACATTTTCTAGGAAGAAGGAGACACTTCCATTTAGTGAATACAGCTTATATAGGTTTAGCAAATCACATGGTTACATATCACTTCCTGCTTCCACATACGGATATTGTACAACGTTTTCATAAAAAGTTCCAACCTCTCATGGACAACTTTCAACATCAAATTCCAGAAGATTATAAGAAAACATTAATATCTCTTAATGTGACATTTATAATGTCAGAGCGCCCCAGCATATACCTCTACCTCATGCCAAGTACAGAGTGTTGCAATCTGGTATTATTCCTAGCAGAAAACACATTTCATAACTGTTCTGAGCTTTAAGAGTTCAAACTGTGAACCCAAAATGGCTTCAGTTCGGCTCTTTATATTCTCAGGTGTAATAACCAAATTTTACTTATAACAATCAAGGTAGCTGATTTAAAGACTGCAAAGGAGGTCTGGTTGAAGTTAAGAAGTGTGCGTGTGAGTATGTCTGCAAGCAATATTGTGCAATTATCAGAAAATTATACAGACCCCGTTTGCAACCAGGAGAATCTGTGGAGCAGCATTTTGTACAAATGCAAACTTTATTTGTTGAGTTAGAACAGCGTGGGATGCAGATTCCTGAATCTCAGAGAGTGCTGTTGGTGTTAAACAGTCTAGATGACATGTGAGACATGGTTTCTGCAGTATTTGAATGCAAACCAGAGCAGGAATTGTGTTTGGAGTTGTTAAAAGCTTGTTTAATTGCTGAGGAGCAGATTTCCAGTTGTGGCGCCGCAGCAGTGTAGGGAGAGGTGAGTGAGCTCTGCTCTCTTGTCCCCAATCTACGCATCTGGAGGCCCCCGCAAGGGGCACACAGATCCTGGAGAGGTAGGTGAAGGTGTGGGGAAGCCCAAGAAGAGGTTTGACGGTGGGCAACTGTAGGCAGCTTCGAAGGGAAACCTCATTTGCTCCAGCGTGTGAGAGATCTGTCATTTTAATGGCAGACCAAAGCTGTGGCACTCTCACTCAATGAGGAAGATACAAGAATATGAATGGCAGTTTTGGCATCGAGCAGTAGATTGGATAGGAGTGTGAGAAGGCAGAGAGTGACGGTTGAAGAGGAGAAGCAGTGGATATCAGACGGCTGAACTGTGAGTCTTAATACAGCGGATGGAGGTCCGACCATGGAATGGTGATCCAGTGGTGAGAGCACGGAGTTTAAAGATAAAGAATCTGAGCCCATCTTTTTGGTTACCTGAGATTGATATTATTTGGATTTGACTATAAAACTGGAGAACAGAGTATATAAGAAAATTGGAGCAAAACTAGATGGATTTGTGATTTGAAAGTGAAGAATATCAGTGAAAGAAAGACACAATAAGAGACTAGATCTAAGAACAGAAGTGACCATCTTAATCTGTACAGGCAAGGAAGCAGAAAAGAAACTGAAGCAATAGACTGTGAGTAAACAGAACGTGAAAGAACAGTGAATGAAAAGTGATTGATTGACTGATTGACACACATATATGTAAATAACTGGTGAAATATTTTGATTTAAGGTTTGATTGAAATTATTAGATATCTTAATAGAGGATAGAAGGTGCAACTTGAAGACAAAGACCTAGGAGCCATAATGTCTCAATTAATAGCAGAAGCATTGCAGAGAGATCGACAAGAGATTATAAAAGAACTTGATGAGGTTTACAGAATTCATACAAACGACACGAGGCAACACAAACTGCCAAGAGAGGTCCACATTAGGTTCACAAGAAAAAACGTAAGAGACAGCATATAAAATTACAAAGGACGAGATGATGGTTTATAAAGAAAAAGAAATTGTGACCTTAAAACAGATCCCAAGGCGGGTGAGAGAGTTAAGGAAAGACTACAGATCTCTGGCAGCACTTCTGAATAAGCAAAATATTTGGTTCTGATGGCTGGTGCCAGAAAGAATATTGGTGACATGGCAAGAAAGAAGAATAAAAATGGACAGTATTGACAAGGTGCAAGAATTCTATGATCAGTTGGTAGGAGTAGAGGAAGAAGGGTGCAGTAAGGAAGAGTTGGAAAGTAAAAGTCAGGAGGATCAACAAGAAGACCAACAACAGGAAATACGAGAAATGGAACAGGAAGAAAAAAAGCAAAGAAGAGAGAGAACAACCAAGAAGAGAAGGACTAAGAACAAGACCACAAAGAGAAGCAAGAGTTAACAGAAGATTGAGACAGACCTACAACCGATAATGGAAGAAGAAATCAAATTTCTTTCAATAAATATTAATGGATTGAACTCCCAGATTAAGAGAAAACAAATATTGGCCAAACTAGTAAAACAAAACGTTGACATTATATGTCTGCAAGAAGTACATATCCAAAAGCGATACAGTAAATGTCTAGATTACCCCAAATTGGGTGTACTATTTACAGCATTGGCAGATTAAAAAAGGGGGGGATAGCAATTTTTGTTAGAAAAGGGATAAATGCAAAATAAATTTACACGGACTAACAGGGTAGAATTTTAATGGTACAAATTAATATTCAACAAAAGCAAATATTACTGGTGGGGATATATGTCCCTAACGATAATCAAAAGGAGTTTTATAAGAAATTATATGATAAAATAATTGATATGGGTCAAGAAAATATTTGCTTTGTAGGGGACTTCGCCGTTGTATATACAGAAAAAGACTGTGTCAGTAAAGAACAAATTAGGAAGAAAAAAAAGAAAATTTTACCAAAAGCATTGTTTGAATTAATAGAGGAAACTAATTTGGAAGACATATGGTGAAAAAGAAACCCAAATGATAAGGATTATACATTCTATTCTAGTCCACAAAAATCTTGGTCGAGAATTGACATGGTGTGGGTGAATGGGGCAATCAAGAAAGATATTATCTCAGTAGAAATAATGCCCAATATATGGGCTGATCACAACCCTGTGAAAATCACTTGGAGAGGGCAGAGGAAAAGAAAAATGAGAGGGATATTAAACTCACAAATTGTAAAAGAAAAAGAATATAGTCAGAGAATCAAAGATGAATATTTTTAAGATCAATTTAAAACAATACACCAATCTACATAATTTATGGGATACCACAAAGGCTTATGTGAGAGGTATATCAATAGCATACACAGTTAAGAAAAATAAAGAAAAAATGGAAGAAACAGAACAGAAAAGGTTAAAAAATATGAATGTGAACTCCAAAAAGACCCCAAAAATATGGAAGCGAAGAAAGAAATAGGGATGGCGAGACATAAACTAAATTTGATATTTACAGAGGAAAGTGCATGCAATTTAAAATTCGTTAGACAGAATTTTTTTGAATCAGCTAATAAACCTGGCAGATGGTTATCTCATAAATTAAAGATAGAGAAAGAAAGAAGGTTAATTCAGCACCTTAAAGATGAGGAACGAAATATATGCTATCAGATGGAGGAGAAAAAAAATTGTGTAAAGCTATTTTGGCGAGCTATATAAATGAGAAGAAATTATGGAGGAAAATATAATGCATTATTTAGAGGAAAAAGGTCTGAGCCCAATTTCTGAAGAAAAAATAGAAATATTAAAGAAATAACACTGGCAGAGTTGCAAAAAGTGATACAGAAACAGAAAGATAACAAAACTCCAGGTCTACCTAGCGAATTATATAAAAATTTACACTAAACATTTGAATCAATATTATTAGAATTATATAATGAGGCATTGTCAGAAGCTAGACTTCCGAAGTCCTGGTCTGAGGCATACATCACTTTAATTTCAAAAGATGGCACCAATCAACAATTAATTTCAAATTATAGACCAATCTCATTGTTGAATACGGACTATGAGATACTCATGACAATATTAGCAGAGAGAATGAAACCGATTCTGTGTGAAATTATACACCCAGATCAGAACTGTTAAGTATGGCCGGTGGGTCCCATGGATAAACGAGGCTTGAGTAGTGAACAACAGCTCTTTATTAAACAGATAGATTCTGAGACAACAACCCTAGCCGCAGCAGCTCTTTTTATAGAGCTGGCTGCGGCTAGGCAGCCAATGACAGATTTTCGAGCTTGCCGTGCTTGGTTTTACCCAATTGCGGCAAAACCCCATACGAGCCAATCAAGAGTGTTTTACAGCGTCCAATCACAGCCCGTTTTTTCCGGACCAATAGGAATGCAGGTCTTCAAGCCTGCTAGTATGGAACACCCCTCCCCTCTTGGTTCCGTCCAAGGGGCGGGGTAACGTAGTCACGTAAGTAGGCAGGTCTTCGGACCTGCCTACTTGACTTGCGCGGTTCATAATGTCTCTGGTCGTCGTCAGGTTCGGACGGGCTCCACGTCGCTCTCAAGCTTCTCAATGGAACCGCCTAGAAGGGTGAGCCGGGCCTATAGCTGCAACTCCCACCTGGTGAATTTGGGTCGGTCGAGTCGTTCGCTCTGTCTCTCCTGCCTAGGTTCTCTGGGCTGGTTGAGCTTGTCCGGCTGCTGCTTCCAGGTGAAGCACCCGTCTGCCACGGTTCCCTGTTAGCTGGTAAGTATTGTTGGTTTAATGTTTGATTTTTATTTAATGTGTGTGGGGGGTGTTCTGCTTGCGCAGATACCGGTTCTTTTTCTAAGTTTGAGGTTTCCCCCCCCTCTGATTCCTTGGTTAGCATCTGTGAGGGGAAGGGTGGCCAGCCTGGACCTTAGCTGGTCAATATGCCGTTTCCAACACCTACCGTCGGTCTCGAGTCGGTAGGAACGGGGGCCAGTGATTTGGGTGATTTTTGCAGGGAGCCATAGTGGATTCCCAGTAAAGTTTTTGGCGAAAACAGTGTCTCCTATGTTGAAGGCGCGGTATCTGCTAGTGGATCCAGGGGGTTTCTCTGGAGTGTAAGTAGGGTGCAGATGATCTAGAGGTGACCGGAGTCTTTTGCCCATGAGCAATTCTGCTGGGCTTTTGTTGGTAGTGGTGTTGGGCGTGATGTGTTATATTAGAAGGATTTTGGTGATTTTCTCATGGATGTTGCCATGTTCAATCCTTCGGAGAGTTTTTTTTTTGTAAATTGAACCATGCGTTCAGCTCTCCCATTCGCCGCTGGGTGAGTGGGCGATGTCAATGCGTGTCGGATGCCACGGTCTGCCAAGTATTGCTCGAAGGCCACTGTGGTAAATTGGGGTCCATTGTCAGATACTATCACATCTGGCAGACCATGCGTGGTGAAGAGTTTGTTTAATTTCTTGATGACAGCTTCCGTGGTGGTTGTTTTCATTTTGCTCACTTCGAGCCAATTCGAGTAAGCATCAACAGTGATCAAAAAGGTATGCCCTTTGGTTGGCCCTGCAAAGTGAATATGGATGCGCGACCAAGGGCCTCTGGGGGTTTCCCATTCTAAAGGCAGAGCTGTTGGGAGAGCCGAGCGAGTCTCTTGGCATCTGCTGCAAGCGGTGACCCAGGTTTCAATTTGTTTGTCCATGCCTGGCCACCAAGCATAGCTCCTGGCCAGGGCTTTCATGCGTACAATGCCTGGGTGCCCGTCGTGCAGCATGTCTAAAACTGTTTTCTGTAACGTTTCTGGTATTACCACCCGGTCTCCCCAAAGTATACACCCCCTTTGTGAAAAAAGTTCAGTTTGTCAGTTTTTAAATGGTTTAAAGCAGGCTTGTCCAACCTGCGGCCCACGGGCCGCATGCGGCCCAGGTCGCCTCGTAATGCAGCCCAGTGCCTACCCCAACCATCGTGCCACAGCCAGCGAGAAGGAGGAGGAGAGGCAGGCACGAGGCGAGGCGAGGCGAGCGCCAGGCCAAGCAGCAAGAGAAAAGGCGGGCGCCGTCAGAGCGTCACCTCCTGCTGTTACCGCCGCCGCTTCTGCCCCTGCCACCGCTGCTGCTTCTGCCCCCACCGCTGCTGTTGCCCCCGCCGTCACCGCTTCTGCCCCGCCGCCATCCCCGCCGCTTCTGCCCCGCCGCTTCTGTCCCCGCCGCCACCCCTGCCGCTTCTGCCCCCGCCACCACCCCCGCCGCTTCTGCCCTGCCACTGCTGCTGCTTCTGCCCCCACCGCTACTGCTGCCCCCGCCGCCGCCGCTTCTTCTCCCGCCGCCACCCCCGCCGCTTCTGCCCCCACCGCCACCGCTTCTTCCCCTGCCACCGCTGCTGCTTCTGCCCCCGCCGTTTCTGCCCCCGCCACCACCCCTGCCGCCGCCGCTTCTTCCCCCGCTGTGGGGGCAGTGGCGGCGGGGGCAGAAGCAGCAGCGGTGGCAGGAGAAGAAGCGGTGGCGGCGGGAGGAGAAGCGGCGGGGTGACGGCGGGAGAAGAAGCGGCGGCGGCGGGGCAGAAGCAGCGGTGGGAGCAGAAGCAGCAGCAGTGGCAGGGCAGAAGCGGCGGGGGTGGCGGCGGGGGCAGAAGCGGCAGGGGTGGCGGCGGGGGCAGAAGCGGCGGCGGCGGGGTGGTGGTGGGGGCAGAAACGGCGGGGGCAGAAGCAGCAGCGGTGGCAGGGGAAG
>NW_020769527.1:124848-170225 GCF_900518735.1 Pseudonaja textilis | reverse complement strand
TTTTCTTTGTGAAAACTCAAATAAAATTTACAAAAAGAAAAAGAAAAACGTGACATCCTGCCTACACCATTTCTGACAAATGGCAGTCCAATCTCTTCTCGAAAGTCTCAACTGATGGCTCTCCCACAACTTCCGAGGGCAAGCTGTTCCATTGGTTGATTGTTCTCACTGTCAGAAAGTTTCTCCTAGTTTCCAGGTTAAATCTCTCCTTGTTCAGTTTCCATCCATTATTCCTTGTCTGGCCTACAGGAGCTTTAGAAAATAGTTTGACCCCTTCCTCCCTGTGGCAGCCCCTCAAATATTGGAAGACCGCTATCATGTCTCCCCTGGTCCTTCTCTTTACTGGACTAGCCAAGCCCAGTTCCTGCAACCGTTCGTTGTATGTTTCAGCCTCCAGTCCCCTAATCATCCTGGTTGCTCTTCTCTGTACTTTTTCTAGAGTCTCAACATCTTTTTTATAAAAGATGGATGCAGTACTCCAGGTGTGGTCTTACTAAGGTTTTACAGAGTGGTATTAGTACCTCACTTGATCTTGACTGTATCCCTCTGTTAATACAACTTAGGATTGCATTAGCTTTTTTGGTTGCTGCTGCACACTGCTGGCTCATATTTAGCTGGTTGTCCACCAAGACTCCAAGATCCCTCTCACAGTTACTGCTATTGAGCCTGGTTTCACCCAGTCTATATGTGTACTTTTGGTTTTTCTTGCCTAAATGTAGGACTTTACTTTTCTCTATATTGAATTTCATTTTATTACATATGACCCAGTGTTCTAGTCTGTCAAGATCCATCTGGATCTTGAGCCTATCTTCTTGGGTGTTAGCTATTCCTGCCAGCTTAGTATCATCTGCAAATTTGGTAAGTTCCCCTTCTATTCCCTCATCTAAGTCGTTAATGAAGATATTGAAGAGTACTGGGCCTAAGATGGAACCTTGTGGCATCCCACTGCTTACTTCCCTCCATGTAGACTTAGACCCATTAAGGACTACTCGTTGAGTACGGTTTGCCAGCCAGTTGAGAATCCACCTGGTGGTGGTGCTATCTATTCCACTTTTTTCTAGCTTACTAAGAAGTAGGTTGTGGTCTACTTTATCAAATGCCTTGCTGAAATCTAAATATATTATGTCCACAGTATTTTGCTGGTCTACTAATTTAGTCACTGTGTTGAAGAATGAAATAAGATTAGTTTGGCATGATCTGTTTTTAACAAACCCGTGCTGACTGCTAGTTATTACTTTACTTGTTTCTAGATGTTGGCAGATCTGTTTTTTTTTATTATCTTTTCCAGTATCTTCTCGGGTATTGATGTTAGGCTGATTGGTCTATAGTTTCCAGGATCTGTTTTTTTTCCTTTTTTGAAGATGGGAACCACATCAGCTCTTTTCCAGTCCTCTGGTAGTTCCCCGGTGCTCCAGGATTTTTGAAAGATATGGTGCAGTGGTTCTGAGATGACCTCTGCCAGCTCCTTTAAAACTCTGGGATGTAATCCATCAGGCCCCGGTGATTTGTTTTCATCAAGATCAGACAGGTGTTCTCTTACTATTTTTTTGCTTATTTTAACTTTTATTTCTGGTCTGTCTTTTACAGTTATGTTTTTGGTGGGTTGAGCTATAGTTTCTTTTTGCATGAATACAGAGGCAAAGAATGAGTTAAGCAGTTCTGCTTTCTCTCTGTTGCCTGTTACTTCCTTGCCATCTTCTCTCTTTAGTGGACCAACTGTTTCCTTGATTTTTTTCTTGTTATTTATACGTTGGAAGAAACTTTTTTTATTATCTTTGACTTTTGTTGCAAGTCTTTGTTTGTTCTGAGCCTTTGCTATCCTGACTTTGTCTTTGCAGATTCTGGCTATCTGCTGATATTCTGCCTTAGTTGTATGTCCTTCTTTCCATTTTTTGTATTTGTCCTTTTTTTCCCATTTGCCAAAGAGATCTCTGTGTAGCCATGCTGGTTTCTTCTTGGATTTCTTGTTTTTCTTTCTCAGTGGTATTGTGCTGGTCTGGGCTTCTATGATCATACTTTTTAGAGTTTCCCAAGATTCTTGAGTTGTTTTCCCCTTTAGGATTTTCATCCATGGAATATTTCCCAAGTTCTCTCTGAGTTTATTGAAATCAGCTCTTTTAAAATCCAAGACTCTGGTCTTTTAAAATCTTTTAAAATCCAAGACAAGAAAGAAAAGAAAGAAAGGGGAAAGAAAGAAAAAGGGAGAGAGAAAGGAAGAGAAAGGAAGAAAAGGGATAGACAAAGAAAGGGTGATGGAAAGAAGGGAAAGAAAGAAAGAAAGAAAGAAAGAAAGAAAGAAAGAAAGAAAGAAAGAGAGAGAAAGAAAGAAAGAGAGAAAGAAAGGGGAAGGGGAGAAAGGAAGAGAGAGAAAAAAAGAAATAGGAAGGGGGGGGAGAGAAAACTGTGCTATTATTTTTAATTGTTCCATTATTTATCATATACTAATATTTTATACTGTCCCTACACCTAGAGTGATTTTTAAGCCTTTCTTTTGCCCAGGTATTTTTCAGGGTTTACGTGTCTATAGTCCAGAACATAAACACATGTACATTTAACAGAGTTGAAAGGGATTTTGGAGGTCTTTTAGTCCAACCCCCTGCTCAGGTAGGAAAACTGAGGGTGCCAAATTATGAGTAGAGGTCCTGGGAAAGGTGTCAGAATAACAGAATAACACTTAGAAGGGACCTTGGGGGGAACCCTATACCATTTCAGAGAAATGGCTGTCCAGTCTTTTCTTAAAAACCTCCAGTGTTGGAGCACCCAGAACTTCTGGTGGCAAGCAGGTCCACTGGTTAATTGTTCTCACGGTCAGGAAGCTTTTCCTTAGTTTTAGGTTGCTTCTCTCTTTGTTCGGTTTCCATCCATTGCTTCTTGTTTTGCCTTCTGCTTCTTTGGAAAATACATTGCCCCCCCCGCTTCTTTCTGGCAGCCCATGGAAGCCTGTTGCCTATCACCCTCTTGGGCAAAGGATGTGAGCCATTTCCTCCTTTCAGTGGTCCATGAAAGTACATCTATAGTACATAGATAATAAAGTCAAAAAAAGGTGAACAACATTTTTATAGGACTATAGATAAGTTGAGGCTGGGTGTGACAAGAAATGGCTGGGAGGGGAGGTGCTAGGCAAGGCACCCCTTGACATGACATATACACATGCTACACACACACACACAAAATCATTACCCATTTTGAATAGTGGAAAGGAAGAAAGAATATTGGATACACATACACAAATGTGTGTGAAAAAACTGCAAAGAAATAGGATTATAAAAAAAACAGCTTCCAATCTTAGCAGTTGTAGATGAGAGAGAGAAAGAGAAATGAGAAACAGAGATAGAGAAAGAGAGATGAGGAAGAAAGAGAAAGAGATGAGACAGAGAGAAATGAGAGAGAGGGAGAAAGAAAGACAGACAGATACAGAGATACCTGTTTAAAAGAAAATAGAAAAATGGCTCCTTGAGTGTTTAAGGTTGCAGACTTAAATGATATGAAATTGTGAGAAGATTAATGAATTGTCATATGGATGATTATTGATTGGTTGACTATTACTGATTGATTATTATTATTTAATTAACTCTATATATTGATATTTATCACTTGCTTGAAACAAATTAAATTCTAGTTAAGGACAAATAATATAGTTGAGACAGTATAATATAATAATACGATATAGCTGAATAAGAATAACCTATTGTATCTGTACTTTGCCCTATTCTATTTTATCTTCTCCTTTTCTTTCCTTCTTTTTACTCATAATAATTTTCTTCTCCCCCTTTTCCTCTTATCTTCTTTTATTGGTGAGCTACCTAACCCTTAACTTAAATATAAGATAGAATTAGACTTGAATGATATAGATATATAACTAGATTTATGGAAAGATATATATTAAGGGGAGTTATTGAACAGAATTGATAATGAAGATAAGAATAAATAGTGAATGGTAAAATGGGAAGAAATTTATAATAAAGTTAAGAATATGACCAGCATTACAACAGCGACCTTGAAAGGGAAAAAAACGATTTCAGGCTCATCAACGTCCATCGCTTCTCCAGTGAGCCAAAAAATAATAGAAGGAATGTTGAATAAAGAAAAAGCAAGCAACACCGCTAATATGCAAATAATGCAAGCAACATTGTCAGCCATCCAAGAAACTATGCTTAAAATGCAGGAGACAATGGTTAATAACCATACAGATTTAAAGACAGAAATGGGAGAGATGAAGAGTAATATCCAAAAACTGGATGAGAAGATAGAAACAATTCAACAGACGATGGAAAAGAACGAACAAAAAATAAAGAATATAGAAATCAAAGCCAAACAAAACAGATAAGAGATTGGAAGGGATGGACAGAAAAGTAACAGAGATGAATAGAGACTTGGAAGATTAGATAATTCACCTCAAAATGGAATGCACAGCATTTTATCTGAGGTTCCAGAACATACCTGTATCTAAGGATGAAGATCTAGGAAACATAATGTCACAATTAATAGCAGAAGCATTGCAGAGGGATCAACAAGAGATCGTAAAAGAACTAGACGAGGTCTTTTGAATCCACACAAATTATGTGAGATGAAGGGAGGTCCATATTAGGTTCACCAGAAAAAACATGAGACATTTTTTATAGAATTACAAAGGATGAGCCGATGGCGTACAAAGGAAAAGAGATTATGACCCTAAGACAGATCCCGAGGAGGGTGAGAGAGTTAAGGAAGGATTATAGATCTCTGGTGATACTTCTGAACAAACAAAATATCTGGTTCCGATGACTGGTGACGTGGAATACTGGTGACATGGCAAGAAAGAAGAGTAAAAATTGATAACATCGAAAAGGCACAAGAATTCTATGACCAGCTAATAGAAATGGAAGAGGAAAGGAGCAGTAAAGAAGAGTTGGAAAGTAAGAGTCAGGAGGATCAACAGGAAGATCAGCAACAAGGAATACGGGAGACAGACCAAGAAATAAAAAGGTAGAAAAGAGAGAGAACATCCAAGAAGAGAGGGGCTAAGAGCAAGACCACTAAGAAAAGCAAGAACCAACAGAAGATTTAAGTAGACCTATAATTGATAATGGATGAAGAAATCAAAATACTTTTGATAAACATCAACAGATTAAACTCCCAGATTAAGAGAAAACAAATATTGACCAAATTAACAAAACAAAATGTCAACATAATATGCCTACAGGAGGTACATATCCAAAATCAACACAGAAAATACCTAGAACATCCCAAATTAGGCGTACTTTTTACAGCATTGGCAGACCAAAAGAAAAGGGGTGTAGCAATTTATGTTAAAAAGGAGATAAATGCAAAACAAGCATATGCAGATGAACAAGGCAGAATTTTAATGATACAAATAAATATATATCAAAAACAATTAATATTGGTGGGGATTTACGTCCCCAATGATAACCAAAGGGAGTTCTACAAGAGATTATATGATAAAATAATTAGTGTAGGTGAGGAAAATATTTGTTTAATAGGGGATTTTAATGCCATTGTAGAAGTAGAAAAGGATTATGTTAGCACAGAAGAAATTAGGAAGAAAAAAAGAGGATACTACCAAAAACTTTCTTTGATTTAACAAAAGAAATTAATATGGAAGATATTTGGCGGAAGAGGAACTTAAATGAGAAGAATTACACATTTTACTCCAATTCAAAAAAAATGTGATCCAGAATCGATGTGGTGTGGGTGAATGGGGCAATTGAGAAAGACATCACTGCAGTAGAAATAATGCCCAATATATGGGCCGACCATAATCTGGTGAAAATTACTTGGAGAGGACAAAAGAAAAGAAAAAGGAGATGGATATTAAACCCACGAATTATAAAAGAAAAAGAATACAGTCAGAGAATTAAAGATGAGCTAGAAATATTTTTGAGAGTTAATTTAAAACAACACACTAATTTACAAAATTTATGGGACACCACAAAGGCCTATGTAAGAGGTATATCAATAGCGTATATTGCTAAGAAAAATAAAGAAAAATGGAAGAAACAGAATGAATTACAAGAAAGGATTAAAAATTTCGAATGTGAACTCCAAAAAGACCCCAGAAATACAGAAGTGAAGAAAGAAATAGAGATGATTAGACATAAATTGGTAACCACAGAGGAAAATGCACGTAACTTAAAATTTGTTAAACAGAATTTCTTTGAATCAGCAAATAAGCCAGGCAGGTGGTTATCCCATAAATTAAAGATAGAGAAAGAAAAAAGACTAATCCAGCAACTTAAAGATGAGGAAGGGAAGGTGTGTTATCAGATGGAGTAGAAAAAGAAAATTGTGCAAAGATATTTTGGCGAGCTCTATAAACAAGAAGTTAAGGAAGAAAATATTAGACACTACTTGGAGGGAAATGGTCTGAGCCCAATCTCTGAAGAAAAAAAAGAAATACTTAATAAAGAAAAAACATTGGTAGAGTTACGAAAGGCGACACACACAAAAAAAACCCCAATAAAACACCCGGTCCAAATGGTTTACCTGGTGAACTATACAAAAACCTGCATGAAATATTTGAACCAATATTACTAGAGTTATACAATGAAGCACTATTGGAAGCCAGACTCCCGAGGTCCTGGTCCGAGGCATACATCTCCTTAATCTCAAAAGATGGCACTGATCAACAATTAATTTCAAATTATAGGCCAATCTCGTTGCTAAATATGGATTATAAGATATTTATGACAATACTGGCAGAAAGAATGAAGCTGGTTTTGAGTGAAATTATACATCCAGACCAGAACGGTTTCCTGCCAAACAGACAAATTAAAAACAATATCAGAACAATATTAAATTCAGTTGAATACTATGAAGCACACCCATTAAAACAGGCAGCCTTAATCTTCTTAGATGCGCAAAAGGCATTTGATAATCTCAATTGGCAATTTATGTTATATCAAATTAAAAAATTGAATTTTGGTACCAATATACACTGCTCAAAAAAATAAAGGGAACACTTGAACAACACAATGTAACTCCAAGTCAATCACACTTCTGTGAAATCAAACTGTCCACTTAGGTAGCAACACTGATTGACAATCAATTTCACATGCTGTTGTGCAAATGGAATAGACAAGAGGTGGAAAGCATAGGCAGTTAGCACGACATCCCCAATAAAGGAGTGGTTCTGCAGGTGGTGACCACAGACCACTTCTCAGTTCCTATGTTTTCGGGCTGATGGTTTGGTCATTTTTGAATGCTGGCGGTGCTTTCACTCTAGTGGTAGCATGAGACGGAGTCTACAACTCACACAAGTGGCTCAGGTAATGCAGCTCATCCAGGATGGCACATCAATGCGAGCTGTGGCAAGAAGGTTTGCTGTGTCTGTCAGCGTAGTGTCCAGAGCATGGAGGTGCTACAGACTGTCCAGGAGTTGGGGGATGCTTTAGTCCAGGTGTGGGAGGAGATCCCTCAGGAGACCATTCGCCACTTCATCAGGAGCATGACCAGGTGTTTTAGGGAGGTCATACAGTCCCACGGAGGCCACACACACTACTGAGCCTTATTTTGACTTGTTTTAAGGACATCACATCAAAGTTGGATCAGCTTGTAGTGTTTTTTTCCACTTTAATTTTGAGTGTAACTCCAAATCCAGACCTCCGTGGGTTGCTAAATTTGATTTCCATTGATAATTTTTGTGTGATTTTGTTGTCAGCACATTCAACTATGTAATGACCAAAGTATTTAATAAGAATATTTCATTCATTCAGATCTAGGATGTCTTATTTTTGTGTTCCCTTTATTTTTTTGAACAGTGTAGAAAAAACATTACAAGAAATATATTCAAATCAAAAAGTGAGTGTACTGGGGAGGGCGGAGCTGGCGTCGCGGCGGTACGACGTGCGATCTTGATCCTTCAAGTTCGCTGTCGATATCTCCACTGCTGGATGGTCCCAACGGACCTAAAATGTCCCGTAGAGATAGTGATTGATAAGGACACATCCTGTCAATCCCAGGGACATTGCAAAGTCCCTGGTTGATCCAGGAAAAGCCCTTTTGCTGGTGGCGGAGAGCCAGCCATTCAAGCTGCTGAAGCTGGGACAGCTCCGGAACGGAAGAGATTGAAAGAAAGTGTGTCAGTTTGGTGAGATGAACTTTTATTTATTATTTCTTGAAGAGAACATCCTGAAAGATTTAAAGTGAAATTAAAAGTGAAGAGAAAAGAGTTTAAGCGGCAAAATTAAGCTAGTTAAAGTGAAAGGTTTTTTTTCCCTCTTTTTATTGGAACTTAGAATTTGGCAAAGCTTCTTAATTTTAAACTGGACTGGCCTTTATAAAATTTTCTATTTTATAGAAAAAAATATCAATATTTAATCTTGCACATTATAACGGCAGCCAGAATAAGTTATGCTCAAAATTGGAAACTGTCTATTGTCCCTTCAGAGGAGATGGTCATTAAAAAAATTCATGAGTGTGCAGAGATGGACAGCCTAACCAAATTACTAAAACACAACAAAGATAGTGAATACTACAAAGTTTGGAACTGCTGCTATGAATGGTTAAAGAAAAAGTAACATTTGATAACTGAATAAGGTATGAAATAATGAAGGACGTGCGTTTAATTATAAAGTATTCTGTGAAATTAAAACATTAAAAGAACGAGGAAGGTATTGTAACAAGGTAGTTCACATCAATGTTATGGGGTAAAAGAAAAAAAAAAGAAAAGAAAAATGTAACCAATGCTCAATACCTGCTGCAAAATGTATATATGTATATATATTTGTTTTCTGAGGTTTTCGTGGGTATTTGTATGTGGATCTTTGGTTATTCGGGTTTTCTCCCGCGTAAAATTGGAAGTATCTAGGCGATGTTTCGATGAAGTCTCATTCATCATCTTCAGGCTTGTGTCTTCGGCTTTGTGCTTCTCGGAGTAATGTGAGCTTGCAGCTGCTTCTTCCTTTTAACTGCTAGTGGGGGTGTGGCTTGATTGGGTGGGGGCTTGTCTGTGTTCTGATTGGGTGGGGTGTGTTCTCATTGGTTGGGGGTTTGTCTGTGTTCTGATTGGGTCACCCCTCTCACCTGTCATCGCAAACCTCTACAAGGAACACTTTGAAAGACAAGCTCTAGAAAAATATGATCACAAACCCAAACTCTGGCTCAGATACGTAGATGACACCTTCATAATCTGGCCACATGGGAAAGAAAAACTGAACAACTTCCTCACACACCTCAACAGCCTACACCCCAAAATACAATTCACCATGGAAACAGAAGCTAACAATCAACTTCCCTTCCTAGATGTCTTAGTATACAAAAAATCCAATGGCTCCCTAGGACACACAATCTACCAGAAGAAAACACATACAAACCGCTATCTACATGCACTCTCACACCACCACCCAGCACAGATCAATTCCGTAGCCGAGACACTCATCTCCAGAACAAAATGCTTAGCCGATGAACAACACCTAAAAACCGAACTACACACTCTCACTAACGTACTAACAGCCAATGGATTCCAAAGAAAGAAGATTACCCACCTAATCCAAAAAGAAACCCCAACCAAAATCCAAGACAGAGAACAAGAGAACAGCAAAGCCCTCCTCCCATATATAAAAGGCACTACAGACAAAATCAGCAAGATCTTCCAAAAACACATTAAAACAGCATTCTGCACAAACAGAAAAATATCCACCATCCTAAGAAACCCTAAAGACAAAATCGAGTTAGAAAACCAAGGAGTATACAAAATCCCTTGCACCGCCTGCCCCACCACATACATCGGACAAACTAACAGAAGAATAAGTGCACGCATTGAAGAACACAAGAACTCAATCAAAAAAGAAGAACCGACCTCTTCCCTGGTCCAACACCTCAAAGCCACAGGACATGAGATTGACTTTAAAAATACCAGAACTATCGCCCAAACCGAACACTTCAACAACAGAATAATCAGAGAAGCCATAGAGATAGAAAAACGCCCACACAGCATGAATAAACAAGATGATACCTCCTGCCTACCAGCCATTTGGAAACCCACCCTCAGGAACAAACGAGTACCTAACATGAAGAATGACACCAGACCCACACGCATGAGGGCCACACAAGATGCTACCACCACACTTCCATGTAGAAAGCAGACTCACACCCACACAGAAGATGAGACACGACCACGGACCAGAAGCCATACTGCAGCTGCATCACTACCCGCTTCAAACCCCTCCAACCCATACATGAAGTGAACTGACACCCACCATGAAAATGTGGCATGACCACGAACGTGAAGCCAAACAGCAGGATCACAGCTCACCAGCTCAAATCCCCCAGCAACTAAGACTAATCTGAGCACAACCAAGCCCCCACCTGAACAGAACACACCCCCAGCCAATCAGAACACAGCCAACCCCCAACCAATGAGAACACACCCTCACCCAATCAGAACACAGACAAGCCTCCACCCAATCAAGTCACACCCCCACTAGCAGTTAAAAGGAAGAAGCAGCTGCAAGCTCACATTACTCCAAGAAACACAAAGCTGAAGACACAAGCCTGAAGATGATGAATGAGACTTCATCGAAACATCGCCTAGATACTTCCAATTTTACGCGGGAGAAAACCTGAATAACCAAAGATCCCTATATATATTTGTTTATATGTTTGTTTGTTTCTTTTTAAATGTTTTAAATATATGAAACTTAAATAAACTTTATTTTAAAACTCTAAAAAAACATATTTTTGTTTTTATTTTCTTAACGATTTTTTGAAAGTCTCTTTTGATCAAGACTCTTCTTTCTGATTTGAGATTTATTTATTTATTTTCAAAAGAAAGGATTTCATTTTTTCTTTTTGTTCCTGGCATTGGATACATGAGGAGGGAGTGAAAGTGAAGGAAAAAAAGTAGCACTACCATCTAGAGGCTTGGACATATTGTTTCTTTTTTCTGAGCTTTGCACTGGAAAAGATAGTGGGATGAGCATGGCAGATTGTTTATGCAGGTGCCCATCTGTGAAACTATAGATACCTAGAGTCAGGAGTTGAAGTTGAAAGAAAGAAGATTGAAGTGACCTTGAAAATACTGGAATTAGAAACTTTGAGTTGATTTATTAAAGAGCCTTGGATACTCAGTGGCAGTGGCTGGCTTCACATTAGAACTGTTTGTTACTTTTCACTTCCTTTTTTACTTCCCCGCCAGTTGGATTTTTATATTTGGATTTCAACCTTTAATTCCAGGAACTAGAATGTAAACTCTTTATTTTTTTGGTCTCTTCTTTTTTTTCCTTCTTATTAAGAGAAATAATTGGATTAAGGTATACAAGTGCCTGAAGATTTTTTTTCCCTTTTTATTTTTTGGAGTGGCAATTGCCTGCCTGTGCTCTTTTTTTTCCCTTTTTTCTTTTCTCTTTTTTCTCTTTCTTTCTTTACAGATAAGTACTACAAGATGAGCAGAAAGACAACAGCCCCAGCTTCCTCAATACCAATAGCTCCTTCACCATCTGGAGGACAACGGTCAATACAGACAATTTTACAACAGGAGAAAGAGAAGGAAGTGACATTACAGGTGATTATGCAAGGAATTCAGAAGATTGAAAAGAGAATGGAGAATATTGAGCAAAGAACTGAAAAGACAGATGAGAAAGTAGAAAATATTCAACAGATGATGATGAAATATGAAGACAGATTCAAAAAAATTGAAGAAGATACACAAAGAGACAAGACAATTGGAGTTATTGATACTTGATTGAGTGATGTCGAGAAGGGCAGGTGTGAACCATTAGGATGGGAAATCGATAGATCAGAATTCTACCTAAGATTTCAAAATGTAGAAGGAAAAGGTGAAAATCTTGCTGAAATAATGACAGAAATACTGGCAGAAGCGTTAGAGATAACCAAAGAGGTGATGGATGGGATGGATGAAGTGTTCCATGTCTATACAAGATATGCAATGAGAAACAGATTACCAAGAGAAGTTCACATCAGATTTACTAAGAAGATTATTAAAACACAGATATGGCAGGTGGCAAGAGAGAAAACATTAAAGTATAAAGACAAAGAAATTGTGGTGCTGAAACAGGTACCAAGAAGAGTAAGAGAGATGAGAAGAGAATATTTATTCTTGACTAAAGAGTTACTTAAAAGAAGAGTAAACTACAGATGGTTGATGCCAGAAGGCCTCTTGTTCACTTGGCAGGAACAAAGACACAGAATTGACACAGTTGAAAAAGCTGAGTTATTCTACTTAGAATAGTTTAGAGGAAAGGAGGAAGAAGCAAGAAAGGAAGAGTCATTAACTGAATTACAAGAGGAGTGTATAGCAGTAATTGAAAAAGAAAAAGAAGAAGGTGCAGTAGGTGGTGTACCAAGAGAGCAACGAGAACTAAGATCTACTAGAGCAATAAAACCCTCTTACAAAGCTTAACATGGATGAAATAAAATTGATTACGATTAACATAAATGGACTTAATTTGGCTACTAAAAGAAGGAAAGTATTTCACAAATTAGAGAAATTAAAATTTGATATAATTTGCCTACAAGAAGTACATATCAAAAAACAACATGAATATATTGTCAAGCATCCAGAAAGTATCCATGATATCAATCACTCCGAGACGTTATCTCTCCAATTGATTTATTAGGAACAGATCTGGCATTTCAAAAGCAATTTCCCAAGTGAAAGTTTTTTCGCTCGTTACACAGAACCCACCTTCTCTCCTCCCTTCTCTCCTCCCACTTCTACACTTCATAAATCACGAGAACCAATTAACTGCAACTGGAAATTCTTAATACAACACAAAGAATAACTTTGAACTTTTCAACTCCTCTAACTCTCTAAAAAAAATATGTGGGAGCTGAATTTCAAAGCGGACAGGCATCCCCCCTTGAAAACTCCTCCTAAAAGAAAAGGAAAAAAAACACATATAGGGGTTAATACATTGTCCTTAACCCCCTCTCCCCCCCATGAGGACCCTTCAGTTTGTGGGGAAAATCCTCATGGAATTGGTTAACCAATTGATCAGCATGAACATCCCAACTCTTTACCCAACTAGCATCTGAGAGGGGGAATCCTTTCCATAAGACCAAATATTGCAATTGGCCACAGTGTAATCTAGAATCAAGAATTTTTTGAATCTCATAATGTGTTTCCCCATGTACCGTTAACGGTTTAGAGGGAGCGAGTGGTAGTGGTCTTATCATCGATGTAGTAGTTGGTTTTAGTAAACTACAATGAAACACTGGATGAATTTTCCCCAATAGTCGAGGAAGACATAATTGGACAATGACTGGATTATCTTTGAAATTGAGAACGGACCCAAGAATTTTGGACCTAGCTTCTTACAGGGCAGTTTCAACCAAAGACACTTGGTCGACAAATATACTTTGTCCCCTACTTTAAAAGGTGGTTGAAGGGATCTATGTTTATCCGCCTGTTTTTTATAAATTTTTGCATCTTCGTTTAAAGCTTTTTTTGTATCTTCCCACCCTTTCTTTAATGAGTTCTTCCATTCTGTCAGGGACATGGATGAGGGAGGTTGTCTAGGTAACTCTGGCATCGGGACAAAATCCATTCCAGTGTTGATTTGGAATGGAGTCAATCCCGTGCTGCTATGTACTGCATTATTGTAAGCAACCTCTGCAAAAGGTAATAACTCAGCCCAATTTTCTTGTTGATAATTTACATAGCATCTAATCAATCATGGCGTTAGTCCTCTCCGCTGCTTCGTTACAAGCAGGACGGAAAGCTGAGAATAACCCTTGAGAGGAGCCAATGGATTTCAGAAATTCCCTCCAAAATTTTGCGGTAAATTGTACCCCTCTGTCTGATATTACTCTGTGAGGTACTCCATGTAGTCTATAGATATGTTTCATGAACAGCTTTGCAAGTTTTTTTGCAGATGGAAGCCCTTTGCAGGCTATAAAATGGGCCTGTTTAGAGAATAAGTCAATTACAGTACAGATGCTCATATTCCCTTCACTCTCAGGTAATTCAACAATAAAGTCCATTGTGATTTCTTCCCAAGGTTGGGTGGTTCAGCAACTTGTTGCAGGAGACCAGGGGTTTTTCCAGTTCTGTGTTTCATCGTGGCACAAATTGAACAACTTTTTACATAGTCCTCGACATCAGGTTTCATTTTTGGTCACCAGAACTGTCTTCTTAGTAAATGTAAGGATTTTAGGAATCCGAAGTGGCCTCCCAGCTGGGAGTCGTGGCTACGCTTTAGTACCAGTAGTCTTAGGGTTGTGGGTACATAAAGCTTAGTCTCTTTCCAAGCTAGTCCATCATTCATTGTCAACTCTGTTTGATGGTCCAGGAACCAAGGATCGGTCAATAGGGCCATTTTCAATTCCGCAGTCAGCTTATCTTCCAGGCGTTTGGGGTTGTGGTTAGCTTGGGTTCGAGTGGTTACTTGGCCAGCCAATTGAGCTTCTGAAATTAAGGCTTGTACTATTTCCTCACAGTGGCTGTCAAACTGAGGTTTTCTGGACAGAGCATCCGCCAGTATGTTCTTTCCTCCAGGGATATATTTAATGTTGAAATTGAATCACTTGAAATATTGGGCCCAGCAAACTTGTTTGGGCGATAATCTCCTAGGGGTCTTTAGAGCCTCGAGGATTTTATGATCAGTCGATACCTCAAAGGGCTCCGGCACCCCTTCTAGGAAATGCCTCCAAATTAGTAAAGCCCATCGTATGGTGAATGCTTCTTTCTCCCAGACTGCCCACGTTCACTCTGTGTCCATCAGCTTTTTGGACACAAAAGCACAAGGCATCAGTCAGTTTTGAGAATCTTTTTGCAGCAGAACAGCTGCCACCGCTACATCACTCACATCAATTTGGACAATAAAAGGCTTGGTCGTGTCTGGGTGCTGGTGGATGGGATCAGCCATGAAGAGGTGTTTTAAGGTCTCAAAAGCTTTCTGACAGTCCATGGTCCAAGCCAGGGGTTGATTTGGCTTTGGTTTGGTGGGTGACGGGCCCATTTTTAATAGCTCTGTCAATGGGAGGGCAACTTCATCAAAGGACGGAATGAATTGTCTATAGAAGTTGGCAAACCCTAAAAAAGTCCAGCACCACTTTCACCTTTCCGGGGTCCATTTCAATCCCCAGGTTGGATATTTGGTAGCCTAGGTAGTCTAGCGACTCTTTGTGGAATTCCCATTTTGAGAGTTTCACATATAATTTGGCGGCTAGAAGTTTTTCTAGAACCTGTCAGACCAATTGAACATGTTCTTCCATGGTTTCACTGAAGATAAGGATGTCACCAGGTACACGAGAACCCCCCGGTAAAGGTGCGGGTGTAGCACCTCATTGATGAGCTGCATAAACACTGCAGGAGCCCCCTGAAGTCCTAAAGGCATGACTTTGAATTGGAAGCTACCCAGAGGGCAGTTAAAAGCAGTTTTCCACTCATCTCTCTCTTTGATGTGGACCCGGTAGTAAGCTTCCCTGAGATCTAGCTTGGTGAATACTTTGCCCTTCAACAGGTGGTTCAATAAGTCCTTCATAAGAGGGAGAGGATACATGTTTTTGATGCATACTGCATTCATGCCTCTAAAGTCAACACACAATCATAATCCGCCATCTTTCTTCTCCTTGAACAACACGGGGGGCAGCTAACCTTGATTTGGCAGGCTCAATAAAACCTTGTTCCAAATTGCTGTTGATGTAGTTCCTTAATTCAGCCATTTCAGCAGGCGTCATGGAATACATCTTTGGTTTTGGTAATTTCACTCTGGGCTCTAATTCTATGGCGCAATCAGTGGCTCAATGGGGAGGTAAAACATTACACTCTTCTTCACTGAATACTTTAACCAGCATTGGTTGGGTACCTGGTGGTTATCTGGGAGAAGGTGGGATGCCATGGATGCTGGATCAGGCTCTGTGTTCGAGCTGACTGGTGGCTTTGTAGTGGGCAGAAGAGGGGGCAATGGGCCCGGTCCAATAAGGATTTTTCTGAATCCATCCTCCCATTTGATCGTCGGGGCCCATTTGTCTAACCAAACAAGTCCCAGTATTATTGATTCTGACATCTTGGGGGCCACTATGAAGCGTATGAGTTCGCGATGGGGCCCTAATTCCATCTTGATTAATTCTGTCAATTGAGTGGCTGCCCCCCCGCCCCCAATTAAGGTTCCATCCACTTGCTCAAATCTGATTGGGCGTTTTAGCGGGTTAGTCTTTATGCCCAATTGTTCAATGATGGGGAGTCCAATAAGACATCTGGAACACCCAGTATCAATGACAGCTTCTAACTCCCCAGCCTCCCCCGTGTTTGGTACCACTAACTTTACCTTGACTGTAAAAGCTTCTAACTCTTTAAAAAAAATGTGGCAGCTGAATTTCAAAGTTGACAGGGACTTGGGAAATAAATGTCAAGCATCCAGAAAGTATCCATGATATCAATCACTCTGAGATGTTATCTCTCCGATTGATTTATTAGGAACAGATGTGGCATGTCAAAAGCAATTTCCCAAGTGAAAGTTTTTTCACGCGTTACAAAGAACCCACCTTCTCTCCTCCCTTCTCTCCTCCCACTTCTACACTTCATAAATCACAAGAACCAATTAACTGCAACTGGAAATTCTTAATACGGCATGCAGAATAACCTTGAACTTTTCAACTCCTCTAACTCTAAAAAAAAATGTGGCAGCTGAATTTCAAAGCTGACATATGTATTTAAACAAAAATAATTAGGGAAATTATTTACGTTGCTGGCACAATCTAAAAAAAGAGGTGTGGTATTATATATTAAAGACACAATTTTGGCAGAACTAATTTACACAGATCAGGATGGAAGGATTTTGATGGTGGAAATAATGGACAATAATGTTAAAACGCTTTTAATTGCAATTTACGCTCCAAATGATAACCAAGAAAAATTTTACAGGAAATTACATATGAAAATAATTGAATTGGACTATGTTAATATTTGTATGATGGGAGATCTTAATGGAATAATTAATGATCAGTTGGACTATAAAACACAGAAATCAACAAAGAAAGCTAGAAAGATACTACCAAAATCTTTCTTTTGAATAACAGAAGAATTTAACTTAAAAGATGCATGGAGGGAGAGAAATGTGGAAAGTAAGCAATACACTTTTTACTCAAACAGACATGCATCGTGGTCTATAATAGACATGATATGGATGTCAGCAGAATTACTGGCTAACATACGAGAGATTGAAATAGAAACAAGCACCTGGGCAGACCATAATCCAGTGACAGTTATCTGGAAAGGATATAAGAGGAGATCTAGTTGGACTTTAAATAATACGATATTAAAAGAAAAAGACTTTAAACAGAAAATAGAGAAAGAACTCATTTTCTTTTTTAAAGAAAATAGAAAAGAGGATACATCTTTACAGAATCTCTGGGACATGATGAAGGTCTACACAAGAGGCTTGATAATAGATTGTACAAGGAAAAGTAATATAAAACAGAAAAAGACTTTCAAAACATTGGAGGATGATTATAAAAGACTGGAAAAAGATTTACAGAAGTCCCAGAAAAAAAAAGACATTAAAATAAAATGGATATAATTAAACATAAAATGGGACTAATGGAAAAACAGGAACTAGCACAAAAAATTAAAAATGCTAAACAGAATTACTTTGAAGATGCAAACAAACCAGGCAGATGGTTAGCCTATAAACTGAGAAAGGAAAGAGAATCAATAAGGATTAGTCAATTAATAAATGAAGGACATGTTTGCTATGGAAATGAGGAGAAAAAAAATTATATAAGATTACTATGGAAAATTGTATTTTCAAGAGAATATTCAAGAAGAGAAAGTTAAACAATATTTACAGAAAGCGAATTTACCTCAGATACCTAAAGATATTGAAACAATGCTAGAAGGGAACATAACTATGATGGAATTAACAGAAGCCTAAAAAAACCAGAATGTTGGAAAAGCACCAGGTCCAGATGGTTTGCCTATGGAATTTTACAAGACTTTTCAGGAAATATTGAATCTTCACTTGTTAAAAGTTATGAATGAAGTTATGTTAAAGAAAAGAATACCCAAAACATGGTCAGAAGCATATATTACACTTATACCGAAGGAGGATACAGACCTGCAGCAAGTTAAAAATTATAGACCTATATCCCTATTAAATTCAGACTATAAAATCTTTGCTTCAATCCTGGCAGAAAGACTGAAAAGATATTTAAATAATAAAATAATTTTAAAATAATTTTATCCGTATTGACCAAAATGGATTCCTGCCAAAGAGACAAATCAAAGACAATGTGAGAATAATTCTGGACACTTTGGAATATTATGAGGTGCATCCTGAAAAGCAAATTGCCTTGATGTTTTTAGATGCACAAAAAGCCTTTGACAATGTGAGTTGGCAATTCATTTTACTTCAATTGATATAAATGGGCTTTGGTAAAAAATTTATTCAAGCCATTGAAACGATATACCATGAACAAACTGCAAAGGTTATGGTAAATGGAGAATTAACAGAATCTATAGATATAAGAAAAGGGACAAGACAAGGTTGTCCACTGTTGCCTCTGCTGTCTGTGTTAACATTGGAAGTGTTGAATTGGAATATTAGAGAAGAAAAAGAAATAAAAGGAATGAAAATCAAAAAGGAAGAGTATAAATTGCAAGCTTTTGCAGATGACCTGGTATTCATATTAGAAGATCCATTGGAAACAGCACCTAAATTAATAGAAAAGATAGAAGAATATGGGAAAGTAGCAGGTTTGAAAATAAATAAAGATAAAACAAAGATATTAACAAAGAATATGTTAGCAAGACGAAAGAGAGAGTTGGAAGAAGTTTTAGAAATACAGGTCACAAACAAGGTTAAGTATTTAGGGATATACATTACACCAAGATGTAGCACACTCAAGGAGGATATCTATTTTAAACTCAAACAGCAGATTGCGACAGATTTGATAAAATGGGAAAAACTACAACTATCACTGATTGGGAGAATATCTACAATTAAGATGAACGTATTGCCTAGAATTTTATATTTATTCCAGACAATTCCAATCCAACTTGGGAAAGAGTTTTTTGAAGACTTAAATAGAATTGTGCTGAAATATATTTGGCAAGGTAAAAAAGCAAGAATAAAACTAAAACTGTTACAAGATGCAAGAATAAGAGGAGGGTTTGCCTTGGCCAATTGGGAGTTATATTACCAGGCAACAAGTCTGATGTGGGTAAAGGAATGGATAACATTAAGGAACAGTAGACTATTGACCTTAGAAGGGCATGACTTGCTGTTGGGATGGCATGCTTTCCTCTGGTATAAGGGAACTAAAACACAGGGGTATTTTAAAAGACATTATATTCGAGAGGCACTGGTTTTTTTTGTAAATTTTATTTGAGTTTTCACAAAGAGAAAAAAATACAAATAACACATCTTTTTTTAAAGTAGCGTAATCCCGGGTTACAATTCTTCGTACAGACACATATTCAGGTTCATGCTCATTTTTATATTCTATTCCATATCTTATTACTATTTTACATTTTCTGCATAGCTTCTCCCCTCTTTTAATTTTCTCAATTTTATTTTATTTATCTCATCTCAATTCAAATCATTGTATTTATATTTTTTGTCTGTCCTGTTTCAATTGTCTATTATCTTTTCTCATTAAACAACATTTCTCCTGTAGTTACTGATTGGAGTATGACGCCTTTATATCTTTTCCCTAAAGTTGTAACATTCAATATAATACATAACTTCCATTCAGATTCTGCTTGGTACATTCTTAAACTACACACTGTATTCTTGAAAAAAAAAAGAAAAAAAATTATAAATGTATTTAATTAAAACAACATTCCATTCCAATTCAATTCTATCATTAATATTAATATTCATTAAAGTCTTAACATTTTTCACGTTGCTTTTCAATTAAATATCATACTTCTATGGGAACAATTATAAGCTTTCCATAGTTAATTCCCCCCCTTCACTTATATTTTATAAAACATTAACTAATTAAAATGTTCCTGTTCCTTCCTAATTCAATTTTCTCATTTATTTTATTTCACTTATTTTATTTGCAAACATTTCACTAAATTACACTATTTTATCCCTCCTTCTAATCATATGTTGTTTCCAATTTTCTAAAGTTATTTCAATTACAAATATAACAATACAATCTTATGTACCTTTACAGAATCCCTTTTTCAGTTAGATTTTCACCCATTATCTCTAAATAGGTCCTGTTTCTTTATATCTTGCTCCGGACCTTTGTAACTTCTTTTCCTTTCCTTCTTCCCTCTCTTCTTCTCTCTCCCCTTTTTACCCCTTTGTCTCTCTACCTCTATTCCCCTCTTCTGTTGCTTTCCAGTATTATACTTATTTTTTGAATTATTTTTTCTTTTCTTTGGTTGTTCTTTTAAGTCTTAAATTCTCCATTCTCTTTCCCCCCTTTCCTTTTTCTTCCCCACATAGAGTTACTTGTTCATTAAAGATGGCTTCTTCTTTGTCCCAGTCTTCTTGTTTTGCAGTCTTTTCTTGTTGTTTCTCATAGTTCCAGATCTCCATTTCTAAGAATTGAAAAATGAAGCCAAAAGAACCCTTCCCTTCTTGTGCATCTTCTTTGTACTTTTTAAGTTCCATTTTCAATTCATCTAGAAGTGATGCCATTGTATAAATTTTTAAACAACCACCCGATTGATTATAGTCATTCAAATATAATAACCAACAATCCAAAAGTCACCAATTAATCCAAATACATGCAAGCTGTTCCTTTTTTGCTCTTTCTTTTTTTTTCACTTTCTCTTCTTGGGGTTACTATTTAGTTACAAAGTTTCAGTTAAAATGTATCTTTTAGAAGTCTTATTGAAGTTTTACTTTAGATTCTTTTAAAGTCCAGGCAGTCTCCTCCCTCTTCCAGATCCTGCCCTTATTCTTTTTCTCTCCCTTCCTGCTTATGAAAAAGAAAGTTTTTAATGTCCAGAAATCTTTATTATCCCTTTGGCATTTTGTTTTATTTTCAGCTTAATTGCCTATTGATGTCAAAGCGGATTTTTCCAATTTCTTATTTAAGTCTCTTAGTTGTCAGGATAGGGAAGGAGAGAGAAGCCTTTCCCTTTTCACACTCCTTCACTGCTTCTGACTCTTCTTTGGGAGCAATGTTATTTTTTGTAAGTTTAAATTCCAGGGTACCTTAGTTGTTGCTTTTACAATTTAACCAGGTCAGCCAAAACTTTCACTTCTTATCTTCCTCCTGCACACTCTTTTCTGGTCAAGTTCTTCTTTGAGGTGGCCATTTCTGACCACCACTGCAACCGCCTTCGGGAAAGGGAGTAATGGCGAGCTGAGGAGGAGAGATGTGGCTCTCCTTGACCCCGCTGGTGGTCTCCCCTCTCTTCACCACCTCTACGAGGTGGCTTAGCCCCCAAACCAGCCAGCTCAGGGCGCTCCAGTGGCAAGCCCAGACAGAAACCGCGCATGATCATGGATTTCTGTCTGTCGCCGAAGCCCTTCAAACCGGAAGTTTCAAGAGGCACTGTTTTTGAATTGGGAGAAGATAAAAAGACAATACTACTTAAAAATTCCATTATGGATATCTACCACTGAAGCTTTTTCTTATCCAATAATATATAAAAAGGAAAAAACAGTTAGATATGGTGAGAAATTGAATGAAAAGGGTGAACTTAAATCTATGCAAGCGCTGGAAGAACAAGGTGTAAAAATGAATTGTTTTTCATATTTGCAAATACAATCTAGATTTGATAAAGATTTTAAAAAAGAAGGTATTTATGATAAGTTGACTGATTTAGACAAAATTCTGATGCGTACTGATGAAAAGGTAATTAAAAAACTTTATGGACATTTATTAGAATTTAAATTGGAGGAGGAGCAAGTTAAAGAAACAATGATTGCTTTGGGGGAAAATTTTGGATATGGGATTGATTTAGAGAAATGGCAAAAATTGTGGTCTCAAAATTATAAAATGACAATGTCAACTGCATATAAAGAAAATTTTTATAAGTTGTTTTATAGGTGGCATCTACCCCCGACAAAACTTGCGAGAATGTTTAAGAATAAATCAGATAAATGTTGGAAATGTCATCAGATACGTGGTTCATATTACCATATGTGGTGGACATGTTCAGACACAAAAAATATTGGACTAAAATCCACACATGGTTGGAAAAAATGATAAAACAACACATAGACTTTAAACCAGAGATCTTTTTATTGGGAATTATACCGGAAATATATAATAAAGAATTGAAATATTTGATTGTAAATGTCTTGACAGTGGCTAGAATTGTATTTGCTAAGAATTGGAAAAATGATAAAGTACCTATGCAGGAGGAAGTTATTAAGAAAATTATGGATTGTGCTGAAATGAGCAAACTGACATTTGAAATTAGAGAACAAGAAGATAAACAATTTTATATGATATGGGATTTGTTTTATCAATGGTTGGACAAAAAGACATGGTAATGTAACAGAATAGATAATTTTGTTATAGAAGTTTAATAGATTGATATAAAATATAATGTAGACAAATATAAACATTGGATGAAAGTACAATATAATTTTTAAAATAAAATTTGGGATATCTTGTATAAGATGATGGAATAAATAGTTTAGTCATGGATGACTAATAACTGATAAATATGTGAAATTTATATAAACTGTGAGTAACGATATTCAATATATTCTTTTTCTTTCAGTATTAAATTATTCATTGTCCAACTTGATCTCTTTTTTCCCCTTTCCATATTACTTTAATTGGGTTATGATCAGCCCATGTATTTGTTTCTATACTTATATCTTGTATGTTTGCAATTATTTCTGTTGTTGCCCACTTCATATCTATTCTAGACCAAGATAGATGTCTATTTGAATAAAATGTATATTGTCTCTTTTCTAAATATCTTTCTCTCCATGAATCTTGAATCGCTAGTTCTTCTGCCATTTTAAAAAAATGCTTTAGGTAATATTTTCCTGATTTGTTTTGTTTGTCTTTTGTGTTTTATAGTCTTTTTTAGAATCCACTATTGCATTGTAATCACCAATTATACAAAATGTTCATATTCCAGTTCTATTATTTTCTTGTGTAATTTGTCATTAAATTCTTCTTGATTTTCATTTGAAGCATAAATCACCACTAACAATGTCTTTTTATAGTTCATCAGCATCTCAACTATTAATACTCTTCCTAATAATACTAATACTACTAATACTACTAATTACATTTTTATGGTATCTTTTATATATAATGCTATTTCTCTTTTACTTTGTTGTGCCAATTATAGTTTCCCAATCTTAGAATATTCTAATATTTTCTCGTGCTGTTTTTTGACATCTACTTCTTGTAAGCAAATTATATTGATTTTTAATTTCTCTAATTTGTTAAATATTTTTTTCTTTTAATTGCTGAATTTAGTCCATTTATATTAAGTGTTATTAATTTAATTTCTTCTTCCATGATTTTATTTGTTATATGGTCTAGTTGATCTTATCGCTCTCAGTTCTCTTTGCTCCTTGGCTTTTTCTTCTTCTCTGATGGTTCTTTCCTCCTCTTCTCTTTATTCCTCTCTCTGTTGTCTCTCTTTTCTCTCTACTACTTCCTCCCATTTTATTCCTTCCATCTCTTTCCTCTTTTCTCCTTTGTATTCTCTGAAGTATTGATCATAAAATAGTTCTACTTTTTCAATTGTATCTATTCTATGCCTTTGTTCTTGCCAGGTCACCATTATTCCTTCTGGTATCAGCCATCTGAAATTTATTTCTCTTTTAATCAGACATTTGGTCAGGAATTGATATTCTCTTCTAAGGTCTCTTACAGTTCTTGGTATCTGCTTCAACACTATTATTTCTTTTCCTTTGTACTTTAATGGTTCATCTCTCACCTCCTTCAGTATTTCTGTTCTTATAGCCTTCTTTGTGAATCTAATATGAACTTATCTTGGCAACTTATGTCTCATTCCATATCGTGTTTGAACTCTGAAGATTTCATCCATATCATATATCATTTTCTCCTTTGTATCCTCCCTAGCAGCTGCAAGTAGATCTGCCATTATGTCTGTCAAATTTTCATCTTTTTCCTCTACAACATTTTGAAATCTTAGATAATAGTCAGCCTTGTTCATTTCCAACATGATAATTTTCTTCTCCTTAGTTTGATGCAATCTTGATAATCTATAATCCATTTCTCCTACTATTTGTTCCATAATCAATACTTTTTCTTCCATTTTCCCAATTGTTTTTTTTCCCATCATTTGTTGGATATTCTCTATTTTATCTTCAACATTGTCTACTTTTCCTTCCAACTTCCCTACTTTTATGTCTAATCTCCCTATTTTATCATCCATCCTTGCCATTTGGTCTTGCATTGTTTGAAGTATTGCTTTAATTTGCATTGTCACTGCCTTCTCTTGTTGGGTAATCAGCGCAAGTGTGCTCTGACTTCTAGGGCTGGATGCTGCTGATGACGAGGCTGAGGTTGGTGAAGATGCTACTGTTTTCTTCATCTTTAGGCTGTTATCTTTCCAGTTTGTAATCCACCAAGTCTTCCCCAAGCTCAAGGGGAGGAGACAAAAAGGAAAAAAGAAGAATTTTTTTTCCAGATTCTTCTATACCTTAATCCATCTTAAAAAGACAGTACAATTAAAATAAAAAGAGAAAAATAACCAGGAGAAGTGAGAAAAGCAACCACCCAAAAGACAATTAAATTCAAAAAAGTCATGGATTCCCTAAAAATAAAAAAGGAAAAATCCAAGTCCAATAGGTTCAATAAATCCAATAAAAAAAGGAAAGGAGGGGAAAAAAAGAAATTTCCCAATTAAATTCCAGAAAAAGAAAGATAGTTGAAAATCCACAAGGACTAAAAAGTAAATTCAATACCAGAGAAGAAAAAAAAAGAGAAATAATAAAAATGGTAGAAAAAAAAAGGAGGATAATCCCAAATCCACAAGGAATTAAAAAAAATAAGTCCAATACCAGAGAAGAGAAAAAGGAGAAATAATAAAAATGGTAAAAGTAGTTCAAAGTAAAATAGGAAACAAAAGAAAAATTTCTTAATAATATCCACTAGGAAGGAAATGCAAAAATCAAAGCTTTTATATTAACAGTGCTATTAGCCACTCTATCCAAATAGTTTAAACAGGTGGGGGAAGATAAAAGGAAAGGAAACAGTTCAGTGAAAGGAGCCTCTGCTTTGCATCTTTATTTCTTCTTTGTTTCTCTTAGTGTCCAAGAGCTACACTGTTTATAATATAAGTTCTCACTGTAGCTCTCTCTCTTTCTGGATAATTGTACCTTGTTTTGGCTTGTATTCAAAGTCAGTTTAAAATTTTCCCCTCTTTCCCCTTTTTCCAATTTCCCCCTCCGATAGATGGCACTGTTACACTGTTTTCCTTTGATTTAAATAATTGAGGTTCCCTATAACCCTTAGTAATTTTTTTAAAAGAGAAAAAGAAGGCAATTTAAACAATTTAAAAATTTAAAAAGTCAGAGAAGAAAGAAAAAAATCAGTTCCAAATTGATATAGCCTAATTCTCTTCTTATTTCCTTCAATTAGTTCAGTTAGTCCAGTCCAGCTCAGTTAGAAATAATAGCAGTGTGGAAAGGGAACTTCACGAGGACAGTGGTGTCACCCAAGCAGGAAAAGCCCAAAGGGAACATCAGGCCAGCCATAAAACAAACTTGCATAGGAAAAGGAATCAAATAAAAGGTATTAAAGAAGCCCCTTAGACAAAAAGCCCAAATAATTAAGAAAACTAGGGAAACAAGAAAGGAAAACACTTACAAACACAAGACATGCCAAATCAGCAAAACAAACAGCCAAAAGACACAAAATATATTACAAAGGAGACAGACAGGAGATTGCCACAAAACAAATATAAGAAAACCATTAAGCTAAAAGAGATTAGGACAAAACCGATAATACAATCAAACCACCCCTCAAAGTTTCCCTTCCGCACCCGACAGAGTTTACCCTCCGGCAGAAATAAAGACAACCCCTGACAGGATTTAAAACATTAAGAAATACAAACAAAAGCACACACACAAAAGGAGAAAAGGGTATAAAAATCAGGGACTTACCATACGAAGGTAGCTAGCCCAGAAATGCAGCCTCCTCGCTATCTCTCACCTTCCTGAAAAATAAAAAAGATCCGGCTTTCAAGCAGTTGTCCATATCCTTGCGCCGGAGCTCTCCCAGCAGGAAAATTCGAATCCTTGGAAGAAAGGCATTTTGACAGCCTTTCAACAATTGGTGACCACGAAGATTTTCCAGCCAACCCTGACACCGGACCGGGCCCGTGGATCCAATCCCAGCAGGCGTGGACCTTCTTTGTCCAGGGACAACATCCATGGACCCAGCCCGGAAGGCATAAGGGTAGTAAAGGGAGTCCTTGGGCTTTTCCGCTCAACAGCTGCTTGAAAGCATGTGAGTACTGCTTCAAATTTATAATCTTACTAGGGAGGAGAGTGGAAGCGTGAGTGGACCAGGGGTGTGAGTGTGGATTTTCTCTGCGGAAACAGCGGGACCTCACCTCCTCCGTGATTGCCAGCCACACCCCAGCCAGCTGCTAGCTCCAAAACAAGCCGTGACCGGCTAGATTTGGAAACGCAAGGGGTGATCACGGAGTGTGAATCCTTCTGAAGGATGTAAGAAAAACCGAGCGGGCTGAGAAAGGGGCTGGTGTTGGGAAATAAATAGAAAGCAGAAAAATAGTCCCAGTGCATCCCGCAAGCAAAGCCCTGTGCATTTAGAAGGGGCCTGTACCGGCTGCTGGCAAACAAAATTGGAAATAGTTTGCCTAAAAAAGCAGCAAAGGTCCTTCCAGATCCCCACCTTTAAGGGAGATCTGAAAACTGACAGCTGAGTGTAGGAAGGGGCCCGTACCAGAGCTGCTAGGGGGCAGACGGTCCTCCAAGATCCCCATTTTTTAGGGAGGGTCTTAAAACTGACGGCTGAGTTTCCCTAAGAGAAAGGGGCCCGTACTCCATGTGGAGGGAAATCGGAGTCCTTTCCAGACCATTTTTGTCTGAAAACTTACGGCTGTAGCCCGGCTAAACCAAAGTAATCCCCACATCAGGTAGGGAATATGGGAAGTTGTAGCTCGAGGGCAATGGAAGAGACCCCCTTGGATAAATTGCTTGAGGCTTGGGACGAAAGGCAAGTGCCTGTCCTAACTGGAATGAATAAAAAAGAAGCGAAAAGAATTTGCAAAAACTGGGCTTTATTGCGAGATGACACGGGTAGACAAATTTGTCCTGATAGCAGTACTTTAGATTATAAAACCCTGAAAGCACTTAGAACATGCATTAAGCCCAGCCAAATACCCTATTGGTACTGCTGGGCTGAAATGGCTAGGACCAAAGACCCGACAAAGGGAAAAGATGAGGAAAAGCCTGAAACCCATTTCAGGGAAGGGAACACTGAGGCACGGATTATGGCTCCCCTTTTAAGCAAACCAGTGCCAGGCAGAAATAGGGGACAACTAGAATATGTTTTTACCCACACTCCCTTCTCTACCTCTGACCTAGTCATCTGGAAAAAGGATACCCCAGCTTTCAGGGCTGATCCTCAAACAGTTATTAAAACCCTGAAATCTATCATAGACAGCCATAATCCATCCTGGGGTGACATGACTCAGCTGTTACAAGTCTTTCTAACAAAAGACGAACTATTAAAACTGTTTGAAAAAACAGACCAAATAGCCAAACTACCAACTATCCCTGGACAGGCAGCCCCAGCCCACATCGTATGGCCAGTACATCGCCCTGACTGGGACTATAATGATACCAATCATTGGGACAAATACACTAGAGCAAAAGATAACTTACTAGAAGCTCTAGAGGAAATAGGGAAAAAGCCTTTAAACTGGTCCGAATTTCAAAAAACAACACAAAGGGAAAAGGAAAACCCTGATGCCTTTTGGGTCCACCTGTCAGAAGCAGCTACTGCATATGCCCACCTAGACCTTAGCTGCCTGAAGGACCAAAGGATTTTAGCTTCAGCCTTCATGGACCAGTCTACTATGGATATCAAAGAACATTTCCACTGCTTCGTCTCTAACTGGCCAACCTTAGACATAGCAGAGTTGCGCAGGATCGCTAACTTTGTCTATGATCAAAGGGACAAGCTGAAAGAGGAAGAGAAAGATAGAAAGAGATGAATAGAAAGACAGGAAGACTTAAAAATGTTTGCTGTAATGCAACATGATGCCAGACACCAGGTAGAACTCCCTATAATTCAAAGAAATGCTGGCATTGCGATAAAGCAGGATGGTCGCAAGGCAAATGCCAGCATTGCTATAGGTGCAGACAGGAAGGTCATTTCAGCAGGCAATGTAGGCAACACCCTTCCCACAACCAGTATCACCCACCACCTAGAAACATGAGGCCAGGCAATAATCCAGTCCATTACACTGAGCAACAAAGTTTCAGTCACCAGGCACCACCCAGCGCTCCCTTTCCTCCAATAAATAATAACAATAGACATCAATGGGAGCAAAGAAGAGAACATGATTTATCCCTTTCCTGACTAGAACATGAGAATGAAAGCACTGAATTCATGGCTACCTTTAACAGGCTGGCTATCCCCCTAAAAAACTGCCCAGAAGGGAAACCCATTGTCACCATTCTTATAGGAGGAAAGTAATACAATTGCTTAGTTGATACTGGAGCCACCTCCTCATTAATTACTGAACCACCATATAAAGCTTCAGTGGCTGAAGGGGCTCGGGATAGCATAATGGGAGTGGGGGGGGGAATAATCCTTGTAGAATTTACCCACAACATACCAGTAGAACTAGGACCTTTTACAGTAGACCATGCATTCACTATTTGCCCCCAGTTGCCACTATCCCTACTAGGAAGGGATCTCCTATGTAAAATGGGAGCTACTATAACATGTGGCAAACAGGGGCTGCAATTGGAAATCCCGGGAAAAGTCACGCACAAAACAATCATGCTGATAACCAGCAACACGGGACTTCATGAAGATTTTAAAAGCCTGCCACCCTCCTTATGGGGCTGGGACGCATCAGAAGTGGGACTACTTAAAGGAGCAACACCTGTTACTATCCAAGTAAAACATGGACCACCCCCATGCGTGCCCCAATACAAAATCCCTACAGAGGCAATTCTCCCCATAAAGAAATTAATACAAGCATACCTAGAGCAAGGAGTTCTCATTAAATGTACCTCTCCCTGCAACACCCCCATTTTTCCGGTGAAGAAATCTACAGTAAACAAAGATGGAAACCCCATCTTTAGATTTGTGCACAATTTGAGGCGCATAAATAATCACGTGATACCAAGAGCCCCCATAGTACCTAACCCATCAACTATAATCACCGAGGTGCCAGCCTCAGCCACCTATTTTTCTGTCATAGATTTGTGCTCTGCCTTTTTTAACATTCCAGTAGACCCAGCATCCCAATATCTATTTGCCTTTACCTGGCAAGACCAACAGTATACTTGGACTCGATTGCCACAAGGCTACACTGAGTCCCCCACCCTATTCTCACAAATATTAAAGGCAGACCTCTCCTCCATTTCCCTACCACAACAATCCATTTTGATCCAATATGTTGATGATTTATTGCTGGCATCTCAAACCGAGCTAGCATGTAAAACAGACACCCTATATTTACTTGAAGCCCTGGCAGAAAGGTGGCACAAAGCCTCCCCTTCCAAATTGCAATATTTAAAACAAGAAATAACATATCTGGGCTACATTATTGCACCAGGAATTAGAAGACTGGCCCCTAACCAGGTAGAAACCATTTTAGCTATGAAACCACCCCAGACAAAATGACAGGTCAGAGCCTTGCTGGGAGTACTGGGCTTCTGCCGCCCATGGATTCCCTCGTTTGGAGAATTAGCCCGACCTCTCATTCAACTAACAGCCAAAAACATGCCTGACCCCATTGAATGGTCCAAACCTTTGGACAAAACACTTCAGACCATAAAACAAACCCTGGCATAGGAAACCTTTTACCTTATTCATCCATGAAAAATTAGGTGTTGTTTCTGGCGTTTTGACACAACTTTTTGGATACACACATCGACCAGTCGCTTACTATTCTGTAACCCTAGATCCGGTAGCTCAAGGGGCTGTCCCCTGCTTAAGAGCCGTGGC
This sequence comes from Pseudonaja textilis, assembly GCF_900518735.1. The sequence continues at coordinate 140,195 of NW_020769527.1, read as the reverse complement.
AGCTACAGTCGAACTGGTAAAACGATCTAAGGATTTGGTACTAGGACATCCACTATTGCTAAATGTCCCCCATGAAGTTTTTGCGATTCTCTTAAAGAGCCAGACACAAGCCTTTACTCAGCAGCATTTGGCTCAATATGAAGCTGAACTTTTTACCTCTGATCACATTACATTTGAAAGATGTAATACTCTAAACCCAGCTACCCTGCTCCCCACAGAACAGGAAGAAGGCAATCTCCATGATTGCCCCCATTTAGTGCATGATGCTGAACTACCCCGCTCTGATTTAACAGATACCCCGCTACAAAACCCCGACACTGAACTTTTCACAGATGGTTCCTCCTACATGCACCAGAACAAAAGAGTAATGGGAGCAGCTGTAGTCTCCCTACAAGAAATCATTTGGGCCTCCCCCCTTCCTCCCTCCCACAGCGCCCAAGCAGCTGAGCTTATAGCTTTAACAAAAGCTTGCGAAGCTGCAAGGAACCGATCTACCAACATTTTTTTTTGAAAACAATTTTATTGTTTTTTTTAAAAACAAACAAAACAAACAAAACATAAAAACATCAGCTCTCTTCCATACATATATACAAACAGTGTGTCGGTTGGTTCATCAATTTTGTGCATTCATTTCGTAGTCTCAATTACGGTTATGTTACATAATAACTCTTATTATCAATCCAAACTTATATGTCCTCATATTATTATTAAAAAATCATTTGACTGTAATTTTATTCATTCATACTTTATGACATAACTATAATTTAGGTAATTTATTCTATAACAAATCATATAATCATACCAAATCTATTCTAAAAAACACTTTATAGATATAATGTCAAATAACAAAAGAAAAAGAAAAAACAAAGATATTCCTTATTATCTAACATTCTAAATATTCTATTATTGTATTATATCATCCAACCATTGATAGAAAAGGTCCCAAATTTTATAAAATTGTTTATCTTCTTGCTCTCTAATTTCAAATGTCAATCTACTCATCTCAGCACATTCCAATATTTTCTTAATAATTTCTTCCTGCAATGGAATTTTCTCATTTTTCCAATTTTTAGCAAATACAATCCTAGCCGTAGTTAATACATTTACAATCAGATATTTCAAGTCTTTACTATATGCATCTGGTAAGATTCCCAATAAAAAGAACTCCGGTTTCAAATCTATGTGTTTCTTTGTCATTTTTTCCAACCACATGCGGATTTTAATCCAATATTTTCTAGCATCTTCACAAGTCCACCACATATGGTAGTATGAGCCAGGTATCTGATGACATTTCCAGCATTTTTCAGATTTATTCTTGAACATTCTTGCTATCCTTGTTGGGGGAAAATGCCACCTGTAAAACATCTTATACAGATTTTCTTTATAAGCTGTTGACATTGTCATTTTATAATTTTGCAACCATAATTTTTGCCATTTCTCTAAATCGATCACATATCCAAAATTCCTCCCCCAAGCAATCATAGTTTCTTTAACTTGTTCTTCCTCTAGCTTAATTCCCAGTAAATAACCATATAGTTTTTTAATCACCTTTTCATCAGCACCTGTCAAAATCTTATCTAAATCAGTCTATCATAAAATCCCTCTGTTTTAGAATCTTCATCATACCTTGAGTGTATTTGCACATATGAAAACCAGTTCATCTTTATACCTTGTTCCTCTAGATCTTGTATCGATTTAAGTTCACCCTTTTCATCTAGTAATTCCCCATATCTAACTGTTTGTTCCTTGTTATAGATTATAGGGTAGGAAAATGCTTCCATAGTCGATAACCAAACTGGAATTTTCAGATAACATTGTTTTTTTATCTTCTCCCAGTTTAACCACAAAGACTCCCGTATATAATGTCTTCTAAAGTAACCCTGTGTTTTAGTTCCCTTATACCATAAAAAAGCATGCCAACCCAACAAAAATCATGACCTTCTAGTGTCAACAATCTAGTCTTTCTTAGTGTTATCCATTCCTTAACCCACATCAAATTTGCAGCTTGGTAGTACAACTCCCAATTAGGCAGGCCAAAACCTCCTCTAATTCTAGCATCTTGCAAGAGCTTTAGCTTTATTCTCGCTTTCTTACCTTGCCATATATACTTCAACAAAATTTTATTTAAGTCCTCAAAATAGTCTTTTCGGAGCCTAATTGGTATTGTTTGAAACAAAAATAAGATTCTGGGTAGAATATTCATCTTGATTGTTGAAATTCTCCCTATTAATGACAGTTGTAAGTTTTCCCATTTCTTCAAATCTAAGGCTATCTGTTGTTTAAGTTTAATATAATTATTCTCTTTTAATGTACTACATCTTGATGTCAAGTATATCCCCACCGATCTACCAACATTTATACAGATTCCAAATACGCTTTTGGAGTCTGCCATGCGACAGGAGCTCTATGGAAACAACGGGGTTTTTTAACTTCAGCAGGACAACAAATAGTACATGCATCATTAGTAGCCAAACTGTTAGAAGCCATCCTATTACCACAAACGCTAGCAGTCATCCATTGTAAAGCCCACCAAACAGATGACTCTACAATAACAAAAGGAAGCCAATATGCAGATGCAACAGCCAAGTGGGTGGCAACCAAACCTCAACCTCACACCATTATAACACCTGCCTTAACAACAAAACCAGAAATACCATACGAGCAGTTTCTAGATAAAGGGGAATCTGAACAATGGGAAAAAAAATTTCAGCAGTTTTTGAGCAAGGATTTTGGAGAGTCCCAGATGGCAGACTGTTGTGACTGGAAGGATTGACCCTGCTGGGAGTTTTGACTCTGATGCCTCTGAAGATGGAAGGTTTGAGCCTGCTGTGAATGTGGAGTCTGAATTATCAGAGGACACAGATGTGAGCCAGGAGAATGAGAGATTGTCGGAGAGACAATCCACTCCAGAACCTTCGACTTCGTACATGACAGCAGCTGATCCACAAAATGAGTCAGGGGTTTCTAGCGAGGAAGAAACTGACAGATGTTGGCTTGACGCTAGAACTAGAAGAAGATTGAAACGTCAATCACAATCTGAAGGGAGGCGTCAAGCCAGACATTGATTAGAGAGACTGACACGCCCATACTGGGGTTTTTAAGGAGGTGTGCTGACTCTCAATCTTTGCTTGGAGCAAAGTGAAACGTGAGTAGTGCTTTGTGGATTCGAAAGAATATATTTGAAGCGGCCGTTGTGATTTATGAGCAATTCTGTGTTGCCAGACAGATTCCGGGAAGACTGCCAAGGACTGAAAACAGTACTGTTAACTCTTTAAAGTTTGGTTTTGTTCTTGTTTGAATATTTTGAACTCTGGAACTTCATATGCTCACCTGTGGATGCAGGTGAGACATAACATTTTTGCTCCAAGCCCAAACTCCATCTTATAACCAAGATGGACCCAATACAACTAAAGCAACTGGCAGAGCAGCAGCAACAACAAATAGATCAACTTTTGCAGTTTAACCAGGTTTTACAACAACAGGTAACTCAATTGGTTAATCATGTAACACAATTACAGGCTCCAGTTGCTCCCCCAGCTCCTCCTCTGAGGAAAAGCCCGGTATCTGTGCCGGATAAATTCTCGGGACAGATATGTTCCCGGCGTTTAAGGGACAATGTCAATTATTCATGTCATTACGGCCTGAAGATTTTCCTAATGACCGGGCTAAAGTGGGGTTTATTATTAGCCTCTTATCTGGGCAGGCTGCCAAATGGGCTACTCCTTTGCTGACTCAAGATAGCCCTTTGCTGAATGATTTTCAGGGTTTCCAGCAGCAATTGCGTGTCATGTTTGAAAACCCTATTAAGACTCAAACCGTGGCTAGACGTTTGTGGGACATTTGTCAGGGGAAACGTCCTCTGCAAGAATATATTGCAGAGTTTCGTCTGCTCTGCATGGACTCTACTTGGAATGAGTCAGCCCACATGGATGCTTTTCAAGAGGGCTTGGCAGATAACATCAAAGATGAGTTAGTGCATGCGGAGCGGGCTTTAACCTTGGATGAGCTAGTGGTACAGTGCTTGCGTATTGAAGCCCGTTTACAACAGCGCAGGAGCAGACGGCCAGTTGTGGAACCACCTTCTCATTCACGTTCGCAACCCGCGCCATTGGAAGTTTATAAAACTACGACCAGGACTGAGGAGCCTATGGAGTTGGGTGCACTCCGCCCTCGGTTGACGGTGCAAGAATGCTCGCGAAGGTTCCAGGAAGGTTTGTGCCTTTATTGTGGGGGACTGGGACATTTTGCCAATTCTTGTAAAAAGAGGGGAACATGAAGACCAATGCCAGAATCTACTCCTAGCCCATCGGGGAAACGGGGTAGGCCTGACCTCGGGGAAACCCTAGGTCGGGCACGTCTCACACCACCACCCCAAGTTGCTGAGGTGAACTCTGGCCCTCCTCGGCATTTACTGTTGGACACCCGAATTTTCTTACAGTCCTGGAAGGAGGGGATTCCAGCGGTGGCGTTGGTAGACTCTGGGGCTACTACTAGTTTTATGGACCGGGCTTTCGCAACGCACTTTGAGGCCCCATTGGTTGCTGTGGATCCACCCATCAAGGTGGAAACTGTGGATGGGCGTGAGCTTCGGTCTGGGCCCATTCGTTTCGCCACCCAGCCGTGGCGTATGGTTATAGGGGATCACGAGGAAGTGATAAGTTTCTATATCACTTCGGACCTCCATCTCCCTTTGGTTCTCGGCGTATCCTGGTTACGATTGCACGATCCTTTGGTGGCTTGGGCGCAGAATGCCATTTCCTTCACAAGTCTCCAGTGCGTGGATCATCTGAGACATATCTGCACTGGCCAGGACATCGCCACTCCTGCTGTTTCCATACCTCTGGAGCTATCGGACTTCTCCGACGTTTTTAGTGAGAAGGAGGTGGATCAGTTACCACCGCATCGAGTCTATGACTGTCCCATGGATCTTTTACCGAATGCTCCACTGCCCAAAGGTCGATTATATTCCATGTCTGAGCCCGAATTGGCTGAGCTTCGAGAGTTTCTGGATAAGAACTTGGCTCATGGATTTATTCGACCATCGTCGTCTCCCCTTTCAGCTCCCGTTCTGTTTGTAAAAAAAAAAGTCGGGGGAGCTTCGCTTGTGCTGTGACTGCCGCCGATTGAACGCCATCACGGTGAGGAATAGTTACCCTTTGCCACTCATTCCGGAGTTGATGGAGCGGTTGCGGGAGGCTACTATTTTCACCAAGCTCGATCTTCGAGGGGCCTACAATCTGGTGCGGATGTGCAAGGGGGATGAGTGGAAGACGGCGTTTGGCACCCGATACGGACATTTTGAATACACCATAATGCCGTTTGGATTGACAAACGCTCCCACAGTTTTCCAGCACTTAATGAAAGACATTTTTCGGGACATACTGGATCAGTTTGTGGTGGTGTACCTGGTCGACATTTTGATCTACTCTAGGTCCAGGGATAGCCACCTTAGTCAAGTCCGTCAGGTACTTCAACGTCTTCGGGAGCATAAACTCTATGCGAAACTGGAGAAGTGTCTCTTTTTCCAGACGTCTATAGAGTTTTTGCGACATATCATCTCTCCCAAGGGCATTGCCATAGACCCGAGGAAAGTGGAGGCCTTGTGTAATTGGGAACCCCCTCGTCGAGTAAAGGACGTGCAATGTCTCCTGGGGTTCGCAAATTACTATGGGACCTTCATCTCGGACTTTGCCAAGTTGATGGATCCCATCACTCAGCTCCTTTGCAAGAAGGTCCCATTTCAGTGGGGCCCCCCGCAACAACAGGCTTTTGAAAATCTAAAGAAAGCCTTTGTGGCTGAACCGATATTGAGGCATCCTGATCCGAATCGTCCATTTGTGGTCGAGACAGATGCCTCTAATGTAGCTATTGGGGTGGTGTTGTTGCAAGCTTCGAAGGATGGCGCACCTCTTTTTCCATGCGCATATTATTCAAGGAAGCTCACAACTTCTGAGCGCAATTACACTATCTGGGAAAAAGAGTTGCTGGCTATCAAGGCTGCATTTGAGACCTGGCGACATCACCTAGAGGGGGCTCGGCACAAGGTGGAGGTTCGAACGGATCACCGTAACCTGGAGCATTTGTCTACTGCCAAGAAATTGAACCAACGCCAGATCCGGTGGTCGTCGTTTTTCGCAAGGTTCAACTTTTCCGCCACCTGTGTTCCCAGTGGACAGAATCGGAGAGCAGACGCATTGCCTAGAAAACCCGAATATATTGGTCCCGAGGATCCCGTTCCTCCACAAACGGTGTTGCCACCGGAATCTTTGGCCATGATTCAGGATCCGGTGGATTTGAGGGCTCGAATATGGGAAGCGCAGCGATTGGACGCATGGTTGCAACAAAGAAGAGGAGAAGTTGGACCTGATTCCCCATGGACTTTGGAGGAGGGCTTGCTAAGACATCGGGGTTTATTGTATGTACCCACCAGGACGCTTAGAGCCCTCATCATGACGCAATGTCATGACAACCCCACTGCTGGTCATTTTGGTTTTTACAAAACTCTGCACTTGGTCACCCGGACTTTTTGGTGGCCTCGAGTTCGACATGACATTTTTTCCTACATTGCCTCTTGTATTACGTGTTGACAAGCGAAGGCTGCGTCAGGTGCGCCTCCTGGACTTCTGCAACCACTACCGACTCCAAACCGACCCTGGGGGGTGATATCCATGGACTTTTTTTAAAAAAAAAAGTTTTTTATTTTAACAACAAACAAAACAACATAAAACGTACAACATAAAACATAAAAACATCCTTCTTCATAAATTTACAAACAGTGTATCAGTTGGTTTACCACTTTTTTTGTGCATCCATTTCCTAAACGCTAATATAATTATATTACCTAATAACTCATATTACCAATCAACAATTGTATAACCTAGTATCATTACTAAGAGATCATTTAACTATAATTTTATTAATTCATACTTTAACGAGATAACTATAGTTTACTTAATTTAATTTGCAACGAATCGTAAAATCATACCAAATCTATCTTAATAAAGTTTTATAAAGATAATATAAAAAAAAAATTATATCCTAAATCTAAATATTCTATTATTGTATTTTATTATCTAACCATTGATAAAAAAGATCCCAAACTTCATAAAATTGTTCATCTTCTTGTTCTCTAATTTCAAATGTCAATTTACTCATTTCAGCACAATCCAATATTTTCTTGATAATTTCTTCCTCTGATGGAATTTTCTCACTCTTCCAGTTTTTAGCAAATACAATCCTAGCCACTGTTAATACATTTACAATCAAATACTTCAAATTTTTATTATATGTATCAGGTAAGATTCCCAATAAAAAAATCTCTGGTTTCAAGTCTATATGTGTCTTTATCATTTTTTCCAACCATATGCAAATTTTAGTCCAATATTTTCTAGCATCCTCACAAGTCCACCACATATGGTAGTATGAGCCGGGTATCTGATGACATTTCCAGCACTTTTCAGATTTGTTCTTGAACATTCCTGCTTTTCTTGTCGGGGGAAAATGCCACCTGTAAAACATCTTATACAAGCTTTCTTTATATGCTGTTGACATTGTCATTTTATAATTTTGAGACCACAATTTTTCCCATTTCTCCAGATCAATCCCATATCCAAAATTCTTCCCCCAAACAATCATCATTTCTTTAACTTGTTCCTCCTCTAATATAATTTCCAACAAATAACTGTATAATTTTTTAATCACTTTTTCATCAGTACCTGTCAAAATCCTATTTAAATCAGTCAATTTATCATAAAATCCCTCCATTTTAGAATCTATAAGATACCTTGAATGTATTTGCGCATATGAGAACCAATTCATCTTTATGCCTTGTTCTTCTAGTTTTTGCATTGTTTTAAGTTCACTCTTTTCATCCAATATTTCCCCATATCTAACTGTTTGTTCCTTCTCATATATTATAGGATAAGAAAAAGCTTCAATAGTTGATAACCAGACTGGGATTTTCAAATAACATTTTCTCTTAATTTTCTCCCAATTCAACCATAAAGACTCCCTTATATAGTGCCTTCTAAAATAGCCCTGCGATTTAGTTCCCTTATACCACAGAAAAGCATGCCATCCCAGTAATAAATCATGTCCTTCTAATGTCAACAATCTAGTCTTTCTTAATGTTATCCATTCTTTAACCCACATTAAATTTGCAGCTTGGTAGTACAACTCCCAGTTTGGAAGGCCAAATCCTCCTCTAATTCTAGCATCTTGTAGAAGTTTTAATTTTATTCTCGCTTTCTTACCTTGCCATATATACTTCAACACAATTTTATTTAATTCTTCAAAGTAGTCTTTACCAAGCCTAATTGGTATAGTTTGAAACAAATATAAAATTCTGGGCAAAATATTCATCTTGATTGTTGAAATTCTACCTATCAATGACAATTGTAAATTTTCCCATTTCTTCAAATCAGATGCTATCTGTTGTTTAAGTTTAATATAGTTATTCTCTTTCAATGTGGTACATCTTGACGTCAAATATATCCCCAAATATTTAACCTTATTCGTAACTTGAATTTTCAATAAGTCTGCCAGTTCATCTCTTTGTTTTAGTAGCATGTTCTTTGTCAAAATCTTTGTTTTATCTTTGTTTATTTTCAAACCTGCCATCTCACCATACATCTCTATCTTTTCCAATAGTTTTAAAGCTGTTTCTAGAGGATCTTCCAGAATAAAAACCAAATCATCCGCAAAGGCTTGCAGTTTAAATTCCTCCTTCTTAACTTTCATTCCTTTTATATTTGGATCCCCTCTAATATTTCTATTCAGCACTTCCAAAGTCAATATAAGTAACAAAGGTGATAATGGGCATCCTTGTCTTGTGCCTTTTCTTATATGAATAGAGTCTGTAAATTCTCTGTCTGTAAATTCTCCCTCTATCATTACCTTTGCCGTTTGCTTATCATATATGGCTTCTATTGCTTGAATAAATTTTCTAGCAAAGCCCATCTGTTCCAATAACAAAAACATGAATCTCCAGTTCACATTATCAAATGCCTTTTGGGCATCTAAAAATATCAAAGCCATTTGTTTTTCAGGATGCGCCTCATAATATTCCAAAGTGTCCAGAATTACCCTCATATTATCTCTAATTTGTCTCTTTGGCAGAAATCCATTCTGATCAGGATGAATAAAGTTATTTAAGTATCTTTTGAGCCTTTCTGCCAAAATTGAAGCAAAAATTTTATAGTCTGCATTCAGTAAAGAAATAGGTCTATAGTTCTTAATTAGTAATGGATCGGCCCCTTCTTTTGGAATAAGTGTAATATAAGCTTCTGACCATGTTTTAGGTATTTTCTTATTTAACATAACTTCATTCATGACTTCTAACAGTGGAGTGCTCAACGATTCTTGTAGTGTTTTATAAAATTCTGCCGGGAGCCCATCTGGGCCTGGTGCTTTTCCATTATTCTGCCTATTGAATGCTTCAGTTAGTTCCATCATTGTTATAGTGCTTTCTAACATTTTTTCAGTCTCTTCAGATATCTTAGGTAGGTTAGCATTTTGTAAATAAAGTTTAATTCTTTCCTCATCAAAATCCTCCTGTTTATATAATTGTCCATAAAAGTCTCGAATAATTACCTTTTTCTCCTTATTACCATAACACATTTGACCTTGATCATCTATTAGCTGTAATATTCTCCTAGATTCTTTCTCCTTTCTCAATTTGTATGCTAGCCATCTACCTGGCTTGTTTGCATCTTCAAAATAGTTCTGTTTAACACTTCTAATTTTTTGTGCCCCTGGTCGGTCCCAACGGACCTAAACCGTCCCGTAGGGACGGTGATAGCAAGCGGTGCGTTCTGCTGATCCCAGGGACATCGCAAAGTCCCTGGTTGATCCAGAAGAAGCCCCTTTACCATCGGCGGAGAGGCAGCCATCAAGCTGCTGAAGCTGTGACAGCTCCGGAAGGAAGAGTCAGAAAGAGAAAGTGTATCGGCTGGTGAGAATTTTCTTTTTTTTTTTATTCGGGACTTAAGGACACTCTAAAATGAGAAGAATCCTGTAAGACTTTGGACAAAAACTGATAAAATTGACTTAGCGGCGATTTTTTTAAAGAGAATGTCAAACTGAGGCTTGGCTTTTTACTTTTACTTTTATTTTCATTGAACTTCTATTGTGATCTAGTAACTGTAACTAGACTGGTTTTTTCTCTTATATTTATCTAAGTTTTCTTTCTTTTTTTCTCCCTTTTGACTGTTAATAGTTCTTTTTTTAGAACAGAGGCTCCCTTTAGTAATTTTTTTCCCTTAAATATATATATATATATATACATGTATGTTATGACTCCCCTTCAAAATTCAAACGAACAAAACAGAAAGCAGCCGTTTCACAATTAAATCAAACAGAAAGAAGTCTTACAAGATAACGGCTGGCAGAAATGTCAATCCACAGCATAAATCTTTACTCTGTCCGGCAAACCAGTCCTGGCAATAAATCTCCAGTCTCAGAGCTTCTTGCTGTAATGTCCTCACTCAATAAGTCACTTTGTTCCTGGCAAAATTGTACCAGCCCAGCTGTGTCCTTTTATACTCATTGAGGCAACGTGCTAATTTACTGACTCGCTCTCCTCCTTCGCTCCAGCTGATTTTGCCTTCTCAACCGTCTTCTGTTCCTTACATTTAACCACAAATTTTCCAAATTCTCATCTCCACTAGAAGACTCTCTCAAAACTTCCCTGTCAGCCATTCCCGGCTGTTGATCAGATAAGGAACCAGAGGAGGTCAAAGGTCCTGACAATTCTAATACATCAGGTCTGTCGTCCTTTGTCATGTCCATCTCCTCATCCTGGTTACCAGTCCAATCACTGAGCCATGCTGGCTCATATTTTTCTGCCATGTCCTCCTCACTTGAACTCATATCAGTCACAGGAGCTGAATCCAAGCCCGGAGCCACAACACATGTATATTTCCTTTTTTTATTAGGCTTTTTCTGGGAAAGAAGGGGGAGTGGATTAAAGAAACTTTGTAACACTGCCAACTAGAGGCTTGAAAATACTTTATTGGAAGTTGAGAGGACTGTGAAGAAATCCTTTCTCAAGGACACTGGAACTTGATAAGATAGAGCAGGGGTGGGCAATTATGTCCTCTTCATTACCTGTGGACTTCAACTCCCAGAATTCCTGAGTCAGCATGGCTGGCTCAGAAATTCTGGGAATTGAAGTCCACAGGCCGTAAAGGGGCCATAGTTGCCCACTCCTGAGATAGAGGGAAGAACACTGGAGAATGTTTTAACAGGTGTTCTTTGGAACTTCTATTATTAATTGAGTACTTGAAGCTTGGCATTAGAAGTGCTAAATAGAAATATTAGGAAAGATAAGGAGATAAAAGGGATGGAAATAAGAAAAGAAGAGTATACATTGCAAGCATTTGCAGATGATTTAGTTTTTATATTAGAAGAACCTCTAGGAACAGGACCCAAGTTAATAAATAAAATAGAGGAATATGGGGAAATGGCAGGATTGAAAATAAATAAAGGGAAAATTAAGATATTGGTAAAAAACACGACAAACAGAAAAAAGAATTGATGAAGAGTTTTGATATTCAGATAGCAAAGAAAGTTAAATACTTGGGAATTCAGTTAATGGCAAGATGTGGAACAATTAAAGAAGATAATTATTATAAACTTAAACAACAAATTAAGATAGACTTGGAAAAATGGGGCAATATGCAGTTATCAATAACAGGAAGAATTGCAGCGATTAAGATGAATATATTACCAAAAGTGTTGTATTTGTTTCAAACAATTCTGATAAAATTGGAAAAAAAATATTTTGAGGACATTAACAAAATAGTACTGAAATATATATGGCAAGGGAAGAAAGCAAGAATTAATGCAAAAATGTTACAGGATGCAAGAACTAGAGGAGGGTTTGGGCTACCTAATTGGGAAATATATTATCAGGCCACCATACTAACCTGGATGAAAGAATGGATTACATTGAGAAATAGAAGGTTGTTGACATTAGAGGAGCATGATTTGCAGTTGAGGTGGCATGCATTTTTATGGTATGGGAGAAGTAAAATACATGGGTATTTTCAAAGACATATGGTCAGAAATACATTGTTATTAGCATGGGGAAAAACCAGAGAACAACATTATATGAACATCCCAGTCTAGCTATCAACAATGGAAGCACTTATACATCCAAATGTTTGTAAAATGGGAATTATTGCTAGATACAAAGATATTTTAAATGAAAAGGGTGAGCTCAAAACAAAAGAAGAATTGAATGAACAAGGGTTGGAAACACATTGGTATTCATATACGCAAATACAATCAAGGTATGAAAAAGATATTAAAGCTGAAGGGATTTATAAGGAGTTGACAGAATTGGACAAAATACTAACAGGAACAGAAGATAAGCTGATAGAAAAATTTTATTGCTATTTATTAGGTGTTAAATTAGAAGAAGAAGAAGTTAAGGAAACAATGATTGTTGAGGTAATTCCCCGTTAGGAGAATGAGCGCATACAGGGAGACGTATAGAGAATAGTGTTTGAATAATACACACACAGCATACAGATACACTGTACAGTAAATGGAGGGTTTTACTTTCAATAAAGGTTTAAGCAAAGTTCAAAATAGACAGTCCAAAGTCATTCACAGGTTAAATCAGTCTGTTTTCAATCCAGGGATAATCCAGTAACAAAGTCCAGTGTCAAAAACAGTTCAGTATCAGACTTACATCAAATCCAGTAATATCAGTCAATTAGAAGAAATGGAGGAACGGCAATACTTTCCAACAGAAGGAAACAGATACACTCATACTCTCTTCTGAGACTAAGACTAAACAACCCAGGTTTCTGGTTCCATCTTATGGCCATTTGAGAAACCACACCTAATTACAGTTTTGCATTTTCTTAAAGATACAGTTTTAAAATGTCTATCCTGGTTTATATATTTCAAACCCAAATACCTGTTAGGTGACTTATATTCCTAACAATGATAGCATGGACGAAAATCTTTGGATATGCTATATAATTAGATAAATGGCAGAAGCTATGGAACAAGAATTATAAATTAACAATATCAACAGCATATAAAGAAAACTTGTAGAAGATGTTTTATAGATGACACTTTGCACCGGCAAAATTAGCTAAGATGTTCAAAGATAAATCAGCCGAACGTTGGAAGTGCCACCAGACACCTGGAACATTACCATATGTGGTGGACTTGTACAGAAGCTAAAACATACTGAATGAAAATACACACATGGTTGGAAAAAATGATAAAGCAACACATAGATTTGAAACCTGAAATATTTTTATTGGGAATAATACCTGAAGGTTACAGTAAAGAAAAAACATATTTAATTATACATGTATTAATTCTAGATCTTCTTTTTTGTCCTTTCCATTTAATTGTCATTGGATTATGGTCTGCCCATATACCCGTTTCAATATTTATTTCTTGAATATTAGATATTAATTCTGATGAAGTCCAAATCATATCTATTCTGGACCATGATAAATGTCTATTTGAATAAAAAGTATATTGTTGAGTTTTACCATTTCTTTCTCTCCATATATCTTTTAGATTTAATTCATCTATCATTTTGAAAAAAGATTTAGGGAGAGTCTTTCTATTTTGTTTTGATGCTGTCGCTGTATAGTCCAGTTTATTATCTACAATTCCATTGAAATCTCCCATCATAACTATATTGATATAGTCCAGTCCAATTGTTTTCATATGTAACTTTTTATAAAATTCTTCTTGCTTATCGTTTGGAGCATACATTGCAACCAGGAGTGTTTTTGTATTGTTATCCACTATTTCAACCATTAATACTCTTCCGTCTTCATCAGTATAAATCAATTTTGCTGCAATAGTTTCTTTAATGTACAAGACCACTCCTCTTTTCTTACAGTTAGTCAAGGAAGTAAAAATTTTCCCCAGTTTTGGTTGTACCAATAATCGTTGATGTTGTTTTTTAATATGTACTTCTTGTAGGCAAATTATATCAAATTTTAATTTCTCTAATTTATGAAAGGTTTTTCTTCTTTTGATAGCTGAGTTCAATCCATTTATATTCATAGAAATCAATTTTTTTTTCCTCCATAGTTATATTTTGTATTTAGGTCTAACAGCTCTCGTAGATCTTACTTCACGTTGTTCTTTGGTCTCCATTTGTCCACCTAACGCACCTTCTTATTTTCCCATTCCCATTTGGTCTTCTTGGGGTTCAGTCGGGATAATCTCTTTTTCTGTCTCTATTTCTCTTCTTCCAAAAAATTCATTGTAGAATGTTTCTGCTTTCTCAATTGAGTTGATTCTGTGTCTCTGTTCTTGCCATATGAACATTAATCCTTCTGGAATCAACCATCTATAATTCACGTCTTTTTCCAATAACTTTTTGGTCAAGAATCGATATTCTCTTCTCATCTCTCTCACTCTTCTGGGCACTTGTTTTAGAACCACAATCTCTTTATCCTTATATTTCAACACCTTATCTCTTGACACTTGTAGTATTTGTGTTTTAATAGTCTTTTTAGTAAATCTGACATGGACCTCTCTTGGTAGCTTATTCCTCATCGCATATCTTGTGAAGACACGGTATATCTCATCTACTCCGTCCATCATCTTTTCCTCTGTTATCCCCAAAGCTCCAGCCAAAATTTTTATCATTACAGCCGCCAAATCTTGTCCTTTTTCTTCCTCTATATTTTGAAATCTGAGATAAAATTCTGACCTAACCATCTCCCACTTCAACTTCCCAGTTATATCTTGTTCAACCATTGTTAACAATATTTCCAATTGTCTCATCTCTTCGTTTGTCTTTCTCTTCCATTTTTTGCAGTCTCTCCTCATGTTTCGCCATCATTTGTTGAAAATTTTCAATTTTTTCGTCAGTCTTCGCAATTCTTTGTTCAATATTCTCTGTTCTTTGGTCAATACTCGTTTTGAGTTCTTTTATTCCTTGTATAATCATTGCTAGGTCCATTTGTACTTTATCTTGCTTCGCCATTATTGATAGTCGTCCTCCAGTTGATGGAGAAGCAGGAGCAGAAGTTGAACTGCCAGAAGGTAAAGTTTTCTTACTCATTTGAATAACTCAGGATCTTTAAGCTCCTTTAATCCAATTAATAGGATAGCCAATTATAATCCAATTGGGAAGAAGAAAAACATAAAAAAGCCAATAAAAAAATAAAGAGTCCAGAATTAAAAAGAGAAGGAGAAAAAGAAGATTAAAAAGAAAAAGGAGGAAATTCTTCAGGTTCTTCTAAACCTTAATCCTATTGTGGGATAGTCAATTATAATTCAAAAGTAAAAATTAAGAATAATAAAAGAAAAAGAGAGTAAAACCCAATAATATTAAAAAGCAATGATAAAAAAAA
>NW_020769527.1:79578-96109 GCF_900518735.1 Pseudonaja textilis | reverse complement strand
TTGTTATGGCAGCAAAGAGAAAAAAGAAATTATTCGAGACTTTTATAGACATTTATATAAGAAAGAAGATATTGATGAGGAGAAAGTTAAACAGTACTTGCAGAATGCAAATTTACCTAAGATACCCAAAGAGACTGAAGAAATGTTAGAAAGCAATATAACAATGATGGAATTAAGTCAAGCACTTAAGAAACAAAATAACGGGAAAGCACCAGGTCCAGATGGGTTCCCTGCAGAATTTTATAAAACATTTCAAGAATCACTGAGTATTCCACTGTTAGAAGTTATGAATGAAGCTATGTCAAAGAAGATGATACCTAAAACATGGTCAGAGGCCTATATTACACTTATTCCAAAAGAGGAGGCGGATCCACTCCAAATTAAGAATTATAGACCGATCTCTTTATTAAATGCAGACTATAAAATTTTTGCTTCAATATTAGCAGAAAGACTTAAAAAATACCTGAACAATTTTATTCATCCAGACCAAAATGGGTTCTTGCCAAAGCGACAAATCAGAGATAATATGAGAATAATTTTGGACACCTTGGAATACTATGAGGCGCATCCAGAAAAGCAAATGGCTTTGATATTTTTAGATGCCCAAAAGGCATTTGATAACGTGAATTGGAGATTTATGTTACTTTTAATGGAACAGATGGGCTTTGCTAGAAGATTTATTCAAGCAATAGAAGCAATTTACAATGAGCAAACAGCTATGGTAATGATGGAGGGAGAATTTACAGATCCTATTAGCATAAGAAAAGGCACAAGACAAGGTTGTCCTCTTTCTCCCTTGCTATTTGTATTGACTTTGGAAGTGTTGAATAGAAATATTAGAGAAGATAAAACTATAAAAGGAATGAAAATTAAAAAAGAAGAATTTAAACTACAAGCTTTTGCAGATGATCTAGTCTTTATCTTGGAAGATCCTATAGAAACAGCCTTGAAGCTTTTGGAAAAGATAGAGGCATATGGGGAGGTGGCCGGTCTGAAAATAAATAAAGATAAAACTAAGATTTTGACAAAGAATATGTTGCTAAGACAAAGAGAAGAATTGGCAGAATTGTTAAAAATTCAAGTGACAAATAAGGTTAAGTATTTGGGGATATACCTGACATCAAGATGTAGTACATTAAAAGAGAACAATTATATTAAACTTAAACAACAGATAGCCCTAGATCTGAAGAAATGGGAAAACCTACAATTGTCATTAATAGGAAGGATTTCAACAATTAAGATGAATATTTTACCCAGAATTTTATTTTTGTTTCAAACAATACCAATTAGGCTTGGAAAAGACTATTTTGAGGATTTAAACAAAATTGTCTTGAAGTATATATGGCAAGGCAAGAAAGCAAGGATAAAGTTAAAGCTTTTACAGGATGCCAGAACCAGAGGAGGGTTTGGCCTGCCTAATTGGGAGTTGTACTACCAAGCTGCAAATTTGATGTGGGTTAAAGAATGGATAACATTAAGGAAAACTAGATTGTTGACATTAGAAGGTCATGATTTGTTGCTGGGTTGGCATGCTTTTTTATGGTATAAGGGAACCAAAACACAGGGGTATTTTAGAAGACATTTTATACGGGAGTCTCTGTGGTTAAATTGGGAGAAGACAAAAAAACAATGTTATTTGAAAATTCCAGTTTGGTTATCGACGATAGAAGCGTTTTCTTATCCTATAATTTATAAAAAGGAACAAACAGTTAGATATGGGGAATTACTAGATGAAAAGGGTGAACTTAAATCGATACAAAACTTAGAGGAACAAGGTATACAGATGAATTGGTTTTCATATGTGCAAATACACTCAAGGTATGATGAGGATTCCAAAACAGAGGGATTTTATGATAAACAGACTGATTTAGATAAGATTTTGATGGGTACTGATGAAAAGGTGATTAAAAAATTATATGGTTACTTATTGGAAATTAAGCTGGAGGAAGAACAAGTTAAGGAAACTATGATTGCTTGGGGGAGGAATTTTGGATATGGGATTGATTTAGAGAAATGGCAGAATTTATGGTTGCAAAATTATAAAATGACAATGTCTACAGCCTTTAAAGAAAATTTGTATAAGATGTTTTACAGGTGGCATTTTCCTCCGACAAGGATAGCAAGAATGTTCAAGAACAAATCCGAAAAATGCTGGAAATGTCATCAGAAACCTGGCTCATACTACCATATGTGGTGGACTTGTGAGGATGCTAGAAAATATTGGACTAAAATCCACATGTGGCTGGAAAAAATGACAAAGAAGCACATAGACTTGAAACCGGAGTTTTTTTTATTGGGAATCTTACCAGATGTTTATAGCAAAGAGTTGAAATATTTGATTGTAAATGTATTGACTGCGGCTAGGATTGTATTTGCAAAGAATTGGAAAAATGAGAAAATTCCATTACAGGAAGAAGTTATAAAGAAAATATTGGAATGTGCTGAGATGAGTAGATTGACTTTTGAAATCAGAGAGCAAGAAGATAAAAATTTTTATATAATTTGGGATCTTTTCTATCAATGGCTGAATGATGAAATATAAAAATAGAATATTTGAAATGCTAGATAATAAGGAATAATATTGAATTTATTTCTCTTTTCTCATTTTTGGTATTGGATATTATATTTATATAATGGTTTTCTTTTTCCTTTTTTTTCTTTTCCTTTAGGATAGAACTGGCATGATTATATGATTTGTTTTAGAATAAATTACTTAAAATATAGTTATCTCACAAAGGCATGATTGAACAAAAGTACAGTCAAACTTCTTTTTTTTTAACAATGATACGATGATTTATAAGTTTGTATTGACGATAAGAGTTATTATATAAGGTAATTGTAATTGTGACTATGAAGTGAACGCACAAAACTGATGAACCAACCGACTCACTGTTTGTATATAAATATGGGGGAGCTGATGTTTTTATGTTTTGTCTGTTTGTTTGTATGTTAAAAAACAATAAAAACTTTTTTTTTTAAAAAAAAGAGGGGTGGATTTCCACTCCAGGAATTTAAAGCCAGCGTGATTTAAGAGGGGTGGACTTCCACTCCAAGAATCTACCTGGCAGCATGATTTAAGATGGGTGGACTTCCAGGCCCAGAATCCCCCAGCCATTGTGATTTAAGATGGGTGGCTTCCACTCCCAAAATTCTCTATCCAGCGTAATTTAAGATGGGTGGCCTCCAATACCCAGAATTCTCCAAGCAGTGTCATTTAAGAGCAGTGGACTTCCACTGCCAGAATCCCTCAGCCAGTATGATTTAAGAGAGATGGACTTCCACTCCCAGAATCCCCCAGCCAGTGTGATTTAAGAGGGGTGGACTTCCACTCAAAGAATCTACCAGGCAGCGTGATTTAAGAGGGGTGGTGTTCCACTCCCAGAATCCCGAGCCAGTGTGATTTAAGAGGGGTGGACTTCCACTCAAAGAATCTACCAGGCAGAGTGATTTAAGAGGGGTGGTGTTCCGGACTAGCAGGCTCGAAGCCTGCAAACCTGATTGGCCCGCTGATAGCCGATCGTGATTGGTCGCCATAGACTGATGCAATTAGCCAGTAAACGGGCTGCCGCGATTGGCCCTGCCAAGAGCGGCAAACTCAAATCGCCATCATTGGCTGCCTAGCCGCAGCCAGCCCTATATAAGGGGCTGCTGCGGCTGGGATTAGTTGCTCAGATCTGAAGTCACTAATAAAGAGCTGTTTTTGCTATCTGAGTCTTGCCTCCGTTCTTGAACCGTCCTCCCAGATCTAACACTGGCGACGAGGATGAGATGCGGAGGCAACGAACTCTATTGAAGTGAGCTAGCTGAAGGAGCACGTGGCTGACAGAGCACAACGACGGCAACAATGGCCAGCAGCGCTATACCACCTGCACCATTTGATCCAGCTAGCGAAGACTGGGACTCATATATGGACAGATTTCAAATGTTCCTGGAGTCCAACAACCTCAAAGATGCCACGCCCAGCAAGAAACGAGCCGTTTTTCTAACGCATTGTGGGCCAGCCGTTTTTAAGATGGCTAAAGCCTTAGCGAAGCCAGCTCAGGTTAAAACCATGGATTGGGACACCCTTGCTCCCATCCTGCGCAACCATTACGCCCCAGCTGTACCAACTCTCATTCGCAGACACGAGTTCTACTAGAGGGACCAGCATGAAGGTGAGAGCGTTGGGGATTTTGTGGCAGACCTGAGGAACCTGGGCGGTTTATGTGGCTTCGCTAACCTTGAAGAAGCCATGAGAGACCGCATCGTCCTCGGCCTCAGAGACCCAACCGTCCAGAGAAAGATCATGGCCAAGGGAGACATCTCGCTTACAGATGCCATAGCAGACACCACCGCAGCTGAAGCCACTCGTAAATCAGCAGCACGAATGCGTCGAACCAGCGGAACCAACCGCCAACCCACCAACGATGCTGGGAAACCTTCAGACAAGTACACATCGACCACCCATCATGAAGATGTCGAGTCATCCTCAGACAGCGAGGAAGAAGAAGTCCACAGGCTCCGGTCAGAATGTGAGCAACGGGACCAGCGGGGTCGTAAATCCAACTACCAATGCGCCGGATGAGGGAGAAACCATCCCCGATCCGAATGCAGATTTTTAGACGCCATGTGTCGTTTTTGCGAGAAACGAGGGCACATCACGAAGGTATGCAGAAACAAGAGAAATTCCAGCCCCAGACGGAGAGGGAGCAGCCCAAAGAGGAATGATGGCAACTCCACCACACAGAGGGACCGCCCTAGCAACCAGTGGAACCAGTACAGCAGACCCCGAAGGTTCAACGGCACACCGAGATGAGAAGACGCTCATCAAACCATCACCCTCGGCCACGCTTCATCGCTCGCCGCTAAAAAGATCCGAGTAAAGGTCACCATTGAAAACAAACCGTGCATCATGGAAGTCGACTCTGGGTCATCACTATCCATGGTATCCTGGAGAACACTCAAGCAGCTAATTCCCAACATCCGACACCAAGACCTCAGCAGTCAGAGACTCATACTAAAAGACTATCAAGGCAACTGGATTCCAGTCGCAGGTACCCGCCATGTCCAGGTCTCCTTTAAGGGACATAATGCAATTCTACCACTCACCATCGTAGACAGAGACCGGCCAAGTCTGTTGGGCCTTCAGTGGTTCGCGCCATTAGGAATCGGAATGGCTGGCATCCATCATACCGAAGACGATGACTGGGAGGCGGCTCTCGTCCACGACTTCCGAGAAGTGTTCAACGAAAGCCTAGGCAAGTACAAGGGGTCCCTTATTTCATTTAATCTTCGCCCCGACATTGCACCCATTCGCCTAAAGCCACGCCGAGTTCCCTTTGCTCTCAAATCCAAAATTGACGAGCAACTGGACAAATTAATTGCACAAGGCATGTTAGAACCCATTGACCACGCCCGATGGGAGACACCAATTGTCACCCCCATAAAGCCTGACGGGTCCATAAGAATCTGCGGTGACTACAAGGCCACCCTCAATCACGCGCTACAGCAGAGCACCTACCCAGTACCAGTTGTTCAACATCTCCTGCATTCACTTGGGGGTGGCAAAATCTTCGCAAAATTAGATCTGGCCCAAGCGTATCAACAGCTGCCAGTTGATCCTGAGACTGCAGAAGCCCAAACTATAGTCACACATCGTGGTGCATTCAAATGCAACAGGCTCCAGTTTGGTGTAAGCGTAGCCCCAGGCATCTTTCAAAGCCTGATGGAGAGATTATTACAAGGTATAAAAGGGGTCGTGCCCTATTTTGATGACGTATTAATAGCAGCACCCACAAAAAATCAATTAGAGAAACGCCTCAGAACAGTCCTACAGAGGTTCAAAGATGCTGGCCTCAAAGTTAAGAAGGATAAGTGCCAGCTTTGCACAGAAAGGGTGGAGTTTCTTGGCTACCTCCTTGACAAGCAAGGAATCCACCCCACAGAAAAAAAAATGGCAGCTATCAAAAATGCCCCAAGACCCAAAAACAAAACTGACCTCCAAGCCTTCCTGGGACTGATTAACTTTTATAACATCTTCCTACCCCAGAAGGCGACTGTTGCTGAGCCCCTTCATAGACTACTTGATAAAAAGGCTTCCTGGATTTGGGGACGTCGGGAGGAACACACCTTCCAGCAAGTAAAAGACCTCCTTACCTCTAATGCAGTACTAATTCAGTATAACGAGACACTACCTTTGACTGTCACGTGTGATGCCTCACCATTTGGAGTGGGGGCCATCCTGAGCCACGTCCTACCAAACGGCTCAGAGGCACCAATTGCATTTTTTTCAAGAACTCTATCAAAAACAGAAAGAAACTATAGCCATTTAGATAAGGAAGCCCTTGCTATTGTCTCTGCAATTAAAAGATTTCATGAATATGTTTATGGGAGACCATTTTCTATTATAACGGATCATAAGCCACTACTTGGGATTCTGGCGGGCGACAAACCTACTCCACACATTCTCTCCCCCAGAATGACGCAATGGTCGGAATTTCTCGCTGCCTACGACTATCAATTAAAGTATCGCCCGGGGAAATCTATTCCTCACGCAGATGCCTTGAGCCGCTCGCCACTACCTGAGCCGTAGGAAGACCCAGCTCCCACGCTCCCTGTACTGCAAATAGAGACAATGCCCTCACCTCCACTAACGGCCCAAGACATCGCCATTGAAACCAAAAGAGACTCTTGTTTGGCACGAGTTCTTGGCTGGGTGGAGAGGGGATGGCCAGATTACGACCCTAAGGAAATGTTTAACCCATTTAAAAACAGACAAACAGAACTTTTTTCACAAAGAGGGTGCATCTTGTGGGGAGACCGAGTTGTTGTACCAACCAGGTTACAAAAAAGGGTCTTGCAAATGCTACACGATGGACACCCGGACATCGTGCGTATGAAAGCGCTGGCAAGAAGTTACACCTGGTGGCCAGGTATGGACAAACAAATCGAAACCTGGGTCGCCTCTTGTAACAGATGCCAGGAAAACCACTCAGCCCCACCAAAAGCTCCACCAGCAGAATGGGAAACACCCAGGGGTCCTTGGTCTCGCATTCATATTGACTTTGTGGGACCTATGAGAGGCCACACTTTTTTAATAACTGTAGATGCCTATTCAAACTGGCTTGAGGTCAATAAAATGAAAGCAACCACTACTGAGGCAGTCATCAAAAAACTGAACAGACTTTTCACCACACACGGGTTACCAGATGTCCTGGTCTCTGACAATGGGCCCCAATTTACTGCCTTAGCCTTTGAACAGTATTTAGTGGAACGGGGCATCCGACACGCACTCACATCGCCGGCTCATCCTGCGGCGAATGGCAGGGCTGAACGAATGATTCAGTTTACAAAGAAAACCCTGCAGAAAATGGAACAAGGTAACATCCACGACAAAGTCACTAGAATGCTGCTCCTGCAACACATCACACCAAACAGCACGACCAACAAGAGCCCAGCTGAACTCCTGATGGCCAGGAAACTCAGATCGCCTCTAGACCGTTTGCACCCTGCCTACACCCCGGAAAAGCCCCTGGGTTCCAGCAGCAAGCACCGTGCCTTCAAGGTAGGAGACCTTGTATTCGTAAAAAAATTTTCTGGGGATCCCCTCTGGATTCCTGCCCAGGTAACCCAAGTTATGGGTCCCCGCTCCTACCGTTTACTCACCACTGATGGCAGAGCGTGGAAACGCCATATTGACCAGCTGAGCTCCAGACTAACCACAACTTCCACCCCTGACCCTAACTTTGACACCAGAGGGGGAGGGGAAGCCGTGAACTCAGAATTAGAACCAACACCTGTTTATTCTGAGCTAACACCGAGATCACCACACCATAGTTTGCAACACTCACCAGCTGCAGCTGAGCCTGGACAGTCGAACGCTTCGCCAAGAAGCAGCAGCCAGGCAGGTTCAGCGAGCCCGGGGAGCCATGGCAGCAACAACGAAGCTGAGGACTCTATCACCCCAGGGACACCAGAGGAGAGCCCTGACCATGGCACCGGTTCACCGTTCCTGTTTGATCCAGCAAGCAGTCCATCTGAACCCGAATGTGAACAGGGACAATTGGTAGTGAGTAAGTCAGGTAGACAGGTGCGAAGACCTGCCTACCTGAGAGACTATATTACTCCACCCCTTAAACGGAACCAAGAGGGGAGGGGTGTTCCGGACTAGCAGGCTCGAAGCCTGCAAACCTGATTGGCCCACTGATAGCCGATCGTGATTGGTCGCCATAGACTGATGCGATTGGCCAGTAAACAGGCTGCCGCGATTGGCCCTGCCAAGAGCGGCAAACTCAAATCGCCTTCATTGGCTGCCTAGCCGCAGCCAGCCCTATATAAGGGGCTGCTGCGGCTGGGATTAGTTGCTCAGATCTGAAGTCACTAATAAAGAGCTGTTGTTGCTATCTGAGTCTTGCCTCCGTTCTTGAACCATCCTCCCAGATCTAACAGGTGGACTTCCACTCCCAGAATCTACCACGCACCGTGATTTAGGAGGGGTGGACTTCCGCTCCGAGAATCCCCCAGCCAGTGTGATATAAGAGGGGTGGACTTCCACTCCCAGAATCCCCAAGCCTATGTGATTTAAGAGGGGTGGATTTCCACTCCCAGAATCCCCCAGCCAGCGTGATTTAAGAGAGGTGGACTTCTACTCCAAGAATCCCCCAGGCAGTCTGATTTAAGAGGGGGGGGAACTTCCACTCCCAGAGTCCCCCAGCCAGTGTGATTTAACATGGGTGGACTTCCACTCCCAGAATACCCCAGCCAGCATGATTTAAGAAGGGTGGTTTTTGTTCTATATTAGTATACTCGAAATACCCTTATCTGATTGGTCAACACATTCTACAAGCTGATTGGTTAAATGAACTACAGTGATTGGCTCCATACGAATCAACCGCGATCGGCCGGGCTGATCACGGGAGATTCAAAGAGCCATCACTGGCTGCGAGCCGCGAGCAATCCCTATATGAAGGGCTGCCACGGCTCCAAGATCTTGTACAGATCTATACATTAAATAAAGAGCTGAAAAGTCACACTGGTCTCAAGTCTCCTTTCCCGCGATCTAACACTGGCGACGAGGGTGGCATACGGAGACAAAGAGACCAGTCGAGCACGTGGCAACCAGAGCTGAGCAACCGACGAGATGGCTGGCAGCAACTCACCACCTGCACCATTCGATCAGGCGGCAGAGGACTGGGAATTGTATATCGATCGATTCCTCATGTCCCTCAAGAGCAAAACCTGAAAGACGCAAACAACCAGAGGAAGAGAGCCATGTTCCTGACATACTGTGGGTCCGCAGTGTTCAAGATGGCCAAGGCACTGGCCAAACCCCAAGACGTGAAGGAGATGGCATGGACAGATCTGGACCAGCTACTGCGAAACCATTATGCAGCAGCCGTTCCCACCAGCCGTACCTCATCCGGAGGCATGAATTTTACAGAAGGGACCAGAAGGAAGGGGAAAGCATCAGCGATTTCGTGGCGGCCCTAAGGAACCTCGGGGGGTGTGCAGCTTTTCCGACATGGATGAGGCTCTGAGAGACCGCTTGGTCCTCGGATTAAGGGACCCCATACTCCAGAGCTGGCTGATGGCTCGAGCAGATATCACAGTCGCCAAAGCCATCGTCAAAGCCACCACAGCCGAGGCAGCAAAACAGTCAGCAGCCAAAATGCGGCAAATGAACACGATAGACTGGCAATCACCCATGGAAGCCACACCAGCCCCGGACAAAAGACCAGAAGCAAGCCAAAAAGCCACGACCACGCACCACGGGGACGTCAACTCCTTTTCCGAGACCGACGATGAGGAGGAGGAAATCCATAGACTACAATCGGAATGAGACTGACGGGAGCGAAGAGGTCGTAAGTCGGGGTTTCAGTGTGCCAGGTGCGAAGGGGACCATCCCCGTTCAGAGTGCCGGTTCCTAGACGCCATTTGCCGGCACTGTGAAAAACGGGGACACATTGCCAAAGTCTGCCGGAATAAGAGAAGTTACAGCCCAAGGCGATGCGACAGCACTCCCCCCCAGAGCCAGAGACAGGCACACAGAGAGCCGATGGAGCCGCAAAGGCAGAAGCAAGCGGCTCAGCGAAAACCGTCGGAAGGAAGAGACCCACCAGACGGTCACCATCGGGCACTCGAACACAACCGATGCCCGAAAAGTGCACGTACAGGTCAACATCGAAGGCCAGCAGTGCAACATGGAGGTGGATTCCGGGTCCTACCTCTCCATGGTATCCTGGAATACAATTAAGCGTCTGGTACCCAGCATATGCAGATGAGAGTTGGAAAGCCAGAGACTGACCCTAAAAGATTACTAGGGGAACCGGATCCCCGTGGTCAGGATCGGACATTTTCACGTAGTCTTCAAGGAACATACAAAGGTACTCCCACTGACCATCATGGATAAAGACCGCCCAAGCCTGCTGGGACTGGAATGGCTCGCGCCATTGGGGATCGAGGTGACTGGCATCAACCACGTCGCGGAAACAGACTGTGTGGAGAACCTTATGAAGGACTTCCAGGAGGTCTTCAACGGCGAATTAGGCAAGTACCATGGGTCCCCAATCTCATTTAATCTGAACCCAAACATTGCCCCGATCCGCCTTAAGCCACGACGAGTGCCCTTCGCACTCAAACCCAAAATTGATGAGCAACTAGACAAGCTCATCACACAAGGGGTCCTGGAACAGATAGACCACACACGGTGGGAAACCCCAATAGTCACCTCCATAAAGCCAGATGGGTCCGTGAGAATCTGCGGTGACTACAAGGCCACCCTCAACCACGCATTGCAGCAGAGTGCATACCCTGTCCCGGTGGTACAGCACCTCCTACACTCACTGGGTGGGGGAAAAGTATTTGCAAAGCTCAACCTGGCACAGGCATACCAGCAGCTGCCAGTCGACGCCGAGACAGCCGAGGCACAGACTATTGTGACCCACAGGGGGGCATTCCGTTGCAAAAGACTCCAATTTGGAGTCAGCGTGGTCCCAGGGGTATTCCAGAGCCTAATGGAATGATTATTACAAGGAATAAAAGGGGTGGTGCCTTATTTCGATGATGTGCTAGTATCGGCGAAGAACAAAAACCAATTGGAAAGCCGCCTCAGGGAAGTCATGCAAAAATTTAAAGAGGCAGGACTCAAAGTGAAAAAAGAAAAGTGCCAACTATGCACAGAGAAAGTAGAGTTCCTGGGGTATTTGATTGACAAAAATGGAATCCACCCCACCAAAAAGAAAGTTAAAGCCATCAAAGAAGCCCCTAGACCTCAGAATAAAACGGGGCTGCAAGCTGTCCTCGGACTTATTAACTTTTATAATGTTTTTTGCCACAGAAGGCGACAACAGCGGAACCCCTACATAGGCTGTTAGACAAGACAGCCACCGGGTCCTGGGGCAAGCGAGAAGAAAACGAGTTCCAGAAAATAAAAGACCTGCTAACATCAGAATCAGTCCTCTTGCAGTACAGCGAAACCCTACCGCTGACCATGACCTGTGACGCTTCACCATTTGATATTGGAGCCATCCTAAGCCACACTCTGCCAGACAAGAGAGAAGTGCCAATCACATTCTTCTCCAAGACATTGTCCAGGGCAGAGAGGAATTATAGCCAGCTGGACAAGGAGGCGCTAGCAGCAATCACCGGCGTGAAGTGGTTCCACGAATACCTGTATGGTAGGACTTTTTCCCTTATTACTGATCATAAACCACTCCTAGGAATACTGGCAGGGAACAAGGCCACCCCAAACATATTGTCACCAAGGATGACAAGGTGGTCCAAATTCCTTGCCGCCTACAACTACCAACTGATACACCGACCAGGAAAAAGCATCTCATACACAGAAGCACTGAGCCGCTCCCCCCTACCTGACCTGGAAGACGACCCGGCACCCACCACATCCATACTACAGATAGAGACATTACCCAACCCACCCCTGACCACATCAGACATTGCCAGAGAAACTAATAAAGACAGGCAACTGGCGTGAGTTTTGAACTGGGTGGAAAAAGGGTGGCCGGAAACCGATGGCAGCGACCAGTTTAAACCTTTCCGGAACCGACAGACTGAACTATTTACACAAAGGGGCTGTATATTATGGGGGGACAGAGTTGTGGTTCCGGGGACATTACAAAAAAGAGTGCTGGCCATGCTGCATGAGGGACACCCAGGCATCGTCAAAATGAAAGCCCTGGCCAGGAGTTACGCTTGGTGGCCAGGGATGGACAAAGATATTGAGACATGGGTGGCAACATGCGGAAAATGCCAGAAATCCAGACCAAACCCCCCTCCCGTGCCTACTCTCGAATGGGAGACCCCCAGAGGGCTGTGGTCAAGGGTCCATAAAGATTTTGCCGGACCCACAAAGGGACATACATTTCTAATAACGGTTGACGCTTACTCAAACTGGTTGAAGGTCAGCGTCATGCAATCTACCACCATGGAGGCCGTTATCAAAAAACTAACAAAACTGTTTGCCACCCATGGTCTACCAGACTTGCTAGTGTCAGACAATGGGCCGCAATTCACAGCGTTGTCATTTGAAAAATTTCTCGCCGAACGGGAAATACGACACGCTTTGACAGCGTCCGCTCATCCGGTGGCAAATGGGCGGGTGGAACGAATGGTTCGTTACACAAAAGACACACTAGAAAAAATGGACACCGGGGACATACACGACAAAATAAATAAAATGCTCATGATACAACACATAACACCCAGCACATCAACAAACAAAAGCCCAGCAGAGCTACTGATGGGCAGAAAGTTACGATTACAACTAGATAGACTGCACCCAACATACAACCCTGACAAACCACCAGACTTGTCTAGTAAATACCGCATATTTACTCCAGGAGACACAGTTTACACAAAATTTTTTACAGGGGACCCACTCTGGGTACCAGCCAAAATAACCCAAGTGACGGGGCCCCGGTCGTACCGGCTGGAAACAGAAGCTGGAAGAAGCTGGAAATGACACATCGACCAACTAAGGTCAAGAACAACCACCAACACGGGTAACACACAAACACCACAAATATACATTAATAAAAAAACCAGAGGGGGGGGGAGAAACCCCAAACATTAACCAAAAGGGAGGAGAAAACCCTCCCAGAACGAAACAACAAACCGAACACCCCCAACCAACACCCATAGGCAGAAAGATAAAGCAACAATACTTACCGGCAGACGACCTCGGCAGAAGGGGACCGGCTGCGGACGATCAGTGCAAAGCCTCACCTGGAAGGAGCAGTCAAGCCAGCTTGACCAGCCCGGAAAGACCACGAGGGAGCAGTGGAGCCGACAACTCGACCGACCCAGGTAGACCGGGTGGGAGTCGCAGCAATAGGCCGGACTCACCCTTCCAGGCAGTTCCATTGAGAAGAACTGGAGCAACAAGGATGCCGTCCAAACCAGCCGAAGACAACACCACAACTGATCTGCGCAGGTCAAGTAGACACGTAAAGAGGCCCCCCTACTTACGGGACTACATTACGTAGGACTGAACCAAGAAGGGAGGGGTGTTCTATATTAGCATACTTGAAATACCCTTATCTGATTGGTCCACAAATTCTACAAGCTGATTGGTTAAATGAACTACAGTGATTGGCTCCATATGAATCAACCATGATTGGCCGGGCCGATCGCAGGAGATTCAAAGAGCCGTCATTGGCTGCGAGCCGCGAGCAATCCCTATATGAAGGGCTGCCGCAGCTCCAAGATCTTCTACAGAGCTCTACATTAAATAAAGAGCTGAAAAGTCACACTGGTCTCCAGTCTCCTTTCCTGCGATCTAACAGTTTTCCAATTCCAGAATCCCCCAGCAAGTGTGTTTTAAGAGGGGTGGACTTCCACTCCCAAAATCCCCCAGTCAGTTCAACTGAAGAGAGGGGGATTTCCACCCCCATTATCTTCTAGCCAGTATGATTTAAGATGGGTGGTCTTCCACTCCCAGAATACCCTAGCCAGTGTGATTTAAGATGGGTTGCTTCCACTCCCAGAATTCTCTAACAAGTGAAATTTAAGATGGGTGGACTCCAAGTCCCAGAATTCTCCAGGCAGTGTGATTTAAGAGGGGTGGAATCCGACTCCCAGAATCCCCCAGCCTGCGTGATTTAAGTGAGGTGGACTTCCACTCCAAGAATCCCCCAGCCAGTGTGATTTCAGAGGAGTGGACTTCCACTCCGAGAATCCCCCAGGCAGTGTGATTTAAGAGGGGTGGACTTACACAACCAGAATCCCCCAGCCAGTTTCATTTAAAAGGGGTGGACTTCCACTCCCAGAATCACCCAGCCAGTGTGATTTAAGAGGGGTGGACTTACACAACCAGAATCCCCCAGCCAGTGTGATTTAAGATTTTATCTTAGATTTCAAAATATAGAAGAAAAAAAAGGGCAAGATTTGGCTGCGATAATGATAGGAATCTTGGCGGACGCTTTGGAAATAACAGAGGAAAAGATGATGGATGGAATAGATGAGATATATCGAGTCTTTACAAGATACGCGATGAGAAATAATCTGCCCAGAGAAGTCCATATTAGATTTATTAAAAAATCCATGAAGACACAAATTTTACAAGTGGCAAGAGAGAAGACGTTGAAATATAAAGGCAAAGAAATTTTGGTCTTAAAACAAATACCTAGAAGAGTGAGAGAGATGAGAAGAGAATATCGATTTCTGACCAAAATGTTATTGAAAAAGGAGGTGAGTTACAGATGGTCGATCCCAGAAGGATTGATGTTTACATGGCAAGAACAGAGACATAGAATTGATTCAATTGAGAAAGCAGAACTTTTCTACGCAGAATTTTTTGGAGGGAGAGAAGAAGAGGCAGAAAAAGAGATTTCATTAATTGAATTTCAAGAGGAACAAATGGAGATTGGAAAAGAAGAAGGCGCAGTAGGTGGACAGGTGGATATTAAAGATCAGTGTGAACTAAGATCCACGAGAGCGGCTAAATCTAAACATAAAATATAACCATGGAAGAGAAAAAACTGATTACAATGAATATAAATGGACTGAATTCAGCTGCTAAGAGAAGGAAGATTTTTCATAAATTAGGGAAATTAAAGTTTGATATAATTTGTTTACAAGAAGTACACATTAAAAAGCAACATGAACAACTGTTAGTACAACCAAAATTAGGGAAATTGTTTACTTCTTTGACCCAATGTAAGAAAAGAGGAGTGGTTTTATATATCAAAGAGGCTACCCCAGCAAAATTGATTTACGCTGATGAAGATGGGAGAATATTAATGGTGGAAATAATGGACAACAATAGAAAGATACTTTTGACTGTAATTTATGCTCCGAATGATAAACAGGAAGAATTCTATAAAAAATTACATATCAAAATGGCCGGACTGGACTATATTGCAACAACAGCAAAGTATAATAGAAAAATTCTTCCTAAATCCTTTTTTAAAATGATAGATGAACTAACTTTAAAAGATATATGGAGAGAAAGAAATGCTAAAACCAAACAATATACTTTCTATTCAAATAGACATTTATCATGGTCCAGATTAGATATGATTTGGATTTCAACAGATTTAATATCTAGCGTTCAAGAAGTAAATATTGAAACAAGTACTTGGGCTGATCATAATCCATTGACAATTAAATGGAAGGGACAAAAAAAAAGATCGAGATGGACGTTAAATAATACTATTCTAAAGGAGAAAGAATTTATACAATGGATGGAGAAAGAACTGGCTTTTTTTTTTTTTAAGAAAATAAAAGAAGACACTTCAATACAGAATGTTTGGGATACAGTGAAGGCATATGCCAGAGGCTTGATAATAGACTATACAAGAAAAAAGAATATTAGGAAAAGGCAAGCTATTAAAGCCTTGGAGGATGAGTATAAAAGACTTGAAAAAGAACTACAGAAAATGCCACAGAAAAAAGACGTTAAACTGAAACTGGACATAACTAAACATAAAATGGACTTAATAGAGAAAGAAGAACTGGCACAGAAAATTAGGAATGCTAAACAGAATTATTTTGAAGATGCAAATAAGCCAGGTAGATGGCTAGCATATAAGTTGAGAAAGGAGAAAGAGTCGAGGAAAATATCGCAGTTAATAGATGACCAAGGTCAAATTTGTTATGGCAGCAAAGAGAAAAAAGAAATTATTCGAGACTTTTATAGACATTTATATAAGAAAGAAGATATTGATGAGGAGAAAGTTAAACAGTACTTGCAGAATGCAAATTTACCTAAGATACCCAAAGAGACTGAAGAAATGTTAGAAAGCAATATAACAATGATGGAATTAAGTCAAGCACTTAAGAAACAAAATAACGGGAAAGCACCAGGTCCAGATGGGTTCCCTGCAGAATTTTATAAAACATTTCAAGAATCACTGAGTATTCCACTGTTAGAAGTTATGAATGAAGCTATGTCAAAGAAGATGATACCTAAAACATGGTCAGAGGCCTATATTACACTTATTCCAAAAGAGGAGGCGGATCCACTCCAAATTAAGAATTATAGACCGATCTCTTTATTAAATGCAGACTATAAAATTTTTGCTTCAATATTAGCAGA
>NW_020769527.1:19867-74317 GCF_900518735.1 Pseudonaja textilis | reverse complement strand
ATTAATCCAGGCTGCGCGGGAACACAAGGCTTGTGTCACTTGCATTGTGAACAACACGAGGTAGTGAGCGGAGGGGAGAAAGGGTGGACACGAGGCCATGCGCCTGGCCTGACCACTGGGCTGTTTCTCTCCGCTTCTTTCTGCTTTTGGCTAAATGCAACGAAAGAAGCCAAAGTCTTTCTCTCCCCCAAACTCCACCAGAAATGAGTCTTGGGGACCCTGCAAGGTCTCCTGCTCCAAGAGGCTGCGCCAGTACGACAAGTCTCACAGAGACTCCTTTCTGGTGGAGTTTGGGGGAGAGAAAGACTTCTGCTGCTTTCCTTGCATGAAACCAAAAGTCTCTTTCTCCCCTCTCCCTGAGAACAGAGCTGGAGACAGTATCCTGTGATCCCAAATAAAGAATGATCAGTAGGAAAACAGGGTGGGTAATTTTCCTGCGGACTTTTTTGGGGATTTTCCCAGGGTCTCTGGTCCGTGGGATTTAAAATTATGAGTTCCCTGAGGTCCAAAAGGTTTGCAACCCCTGGGCTAGAAGACCCCCAAGGTCCCTTCCAACTCTGATGTTCTGTTTTAACCACTCTCCCCCCAATGTGAAATCTGAAGGCTCTCGTGAAAGGTCAGCAGGGTGGAGCCCCCTTCACATGGGGGGGGGGGAGATCTTCCAAAGGTCAACAGCAGAGAGAACGTCCTTCTCCTGGAGCCCACCAGCTGGAATACCCTGCCCGATGGGGCACATGGCATAGCTCCTATGCCTGTTGTGGTTCGCTGGCAGCCAGTACAGATGGCAGCAGAATCGGACAGTGGGGAAGAAAGGGGATCAGTCCAGGAGTCTGGCGAGGACTCGGATGAGGGTCCTGCATCCGATGCAGAGATGGGGCCAGGACCATCTGGGAGTGGGGTGCTGACTCAGGAGCCTCTGGAGTCTGGCAGCAACAAGGCCAAGGAACAAGGGGAGCCTGTTCCCAGTGCGCGGAGCTGCCAGAAGGTGAGCGCAGCTGAGGCAAAAGGGGCGACTCAGGAGTAAGGCTGGGAGGCGATTACCTTTCCCATAAGGGATAAGTCAGGCCAAGGTGATGAAACCTTTGCAGGAAGCAAAGTCATTCCTTCGGTTCTCGAAACTTGGTCATTTTTTTTCTAGTTCATTGGACACTTCTCTTATTGGCAGCGCTTCACGGGAAAGGTGGTTGCTTATCTTGATGGACTATTTGAGATTAATTCCAGCTGCAAATGAAAACAATTCCCAGCATTGCAATAAAATAGAACTTTTTAAAATAAGCGTGTGCGTAATTATGGTCTAGGAAGCCTGGGTCAGAACAGTACTGGCATGGGGGGAGGGGGGCCCAATCCCAGTGGGAAGACAACAGAGCCAAGGTATGGACAAAGCTTCTTGGACTCCCGTGCATCTATCCACCCCAGAGCCCAGAAGATTTGGAAGGAAATCAAGAATTTGCAAATGTTTTCAGCCATTCCCACCTGCTTTCCAGCGCTCACTGGCTCATGGCGTCATCATCATCCGAGTCACAGAGGCTGGTGGTCTCCAGCTCGCTGGTGAGCAGCATGGAGGAGCTCTTGTAACTGGCCAGGTGGCGCTTCAGCCGGGATTGCCCGTTGATCCAGTGCCCACCTGAGTTGGAAGGGGAGGAGGGCGTCAGAGCAATCCACCCCGCCGGGACTGGGCCTCCCCACCTGCCTTCCCCCAAGGAAAGGGCCAGAAGATTTCGGGAAGGGGTGGTTTACCTCTGTGCTTCGTGGTCTCCTGGTGCCGTGGCCGCTCTCTCCACAGCGACACGATGGACTCGGTTTCGTGGTCCAAGTTCTCGCAGCTGCCCAAGAGGTTTGGGTTGCAGAGGAAACCTGTTGGGTATAGGGGTGAAGGGGCCGGAGTGGAAACTGGGAGATGGTGAGTTGTAGTCCCACCTCAGGCATGAATGCTGGCTGGGTGACTTTGGGCCAATCACCAGGAGTTCTAGTTCCCCAGAAAACCAGCTGGAGAAAATAGAAGCAGCAGCATTAAATATGATTGCCACACCTTGAGTTCCTTATAAAGCAATATGTGGAGAATAAAAATCTAACAATAAATAAAAGCAAGAAAAACTAAAGTACTTCTGAAGAAAGTTAGCTCAGATTTTCCTTGTTAGCCCCCCCCCCCAAATTACACCACCCCTGAACTTAACAGCCATCCTAGGCTGGATTAGTCCCCCTTTTTAACCCCACCATGAAGAAACACACAAACACACCAGCCATTCCTACTCACTGGAAGGAAGGAGGGATTTGCCGATGCCGCTGGTCTTTTATACTGGCAACAGAGGAGGTGGGAGGAGGTGGGGGAGAAGGCTCCTGACAGACCTTGCCTGGAGCGGGAGGTGGCAGTTCGGATGGGAGGACCTCCGAAGACACCAGCTGGGTGGGGGGGAAAGGGGAGGGGGAGAGAGAGAGGTGGGGTGGTGAAGGTTTCCCTCTGGCCCTTCCCCTCCCTTCCCTCCTGCTGGATCAGGCTGTCTCCCCTGTCCATTTAAGTCAGCTCAGAATAGATAAGACACCCCCCCCCCAATATCCCAGACTTCGAGGGCCCAGAAGGCTCCACTGTGGAGTACCCCTGAGACCCTCATACCCGGCAGGGAGAGCAAGGGGCTGGCGTACCCAGGAGACAACTCTTCCATTGAAGCAGGGTAGGAGAGCGCTGTCCTCTGTGATCTCCTCCTTCACCACCCTGCAAAGAAAGGGAATTTGGGGGGGGGGGGGGGAGAGAAGGAAAAGGATACTGCTGGGGTTCCTCAAGATCCAGAAGGCGGGCTTCATGGGGGCTCTCGCCAGCCTAATGTGCCGGGGAGGGGGGGTTTCCATAGGCCCCCCAAAGCTTTGCATGATCCCCCCCTATTTCTAGAGAGGCATAAAAGAGGATCTTGTTCCCTCTTTCCCATGAGGGTCCCTTCGAAGGACCAGAAGATGGGCCCTGGGGTGGGGGAGGCTTTAACCTCTCCGTTCTCTCCTTGGGGAGGGATGCATGGGCTCCCAACCCCTGGAGAGTCCAGAGAGACCGAAAAAAGAAGGCCTCATGCCCACCCCCACCCCCGACTGGGGTCTCCTCGAGGTCCAGAAAACAGGCCCATGGGGAGGAGCTCTTACGTGGGGGGCGGGATGGTGCATGGGTTCCATGGCTGCTCCGGGGCGTCTACGATTCCCGCCCCCCCCATGAAAAGCCGGGCCTCCTCCTCCTTCCAGCCACGAGGGGTTCCCTCGAGGTCCAAAAGACGGGCCCGCGGGGGGGAGGGGCCTACCGGAAGTCCTGGTCCATGCTCTTGAAGAAGTACTTGGCGCCAGGCCGGGCTAGGGTCGCCTTGACGTGGCCGAGGTTGAGGCGCTCGGCCGGCACGGCGATCTCGACCAGGTAGGGCGTCTCCTCCTCGTCCAGGTGGTAGATCACCTTCATCTCGGCCGCCTGGGGGCCCCCGCCCGCGGTCGCCATGGCGACTCCGGAAGGGGGCGGCCCGCGGGGAGGGGAAAGGGGCGGGAATCTCTCGGGTCTCGCGGCGGCGGAGAAAGGGCGGCAGCCCACCTCCCTTTTCCCTCCCTCCCTCCCGTGCGTCACGACGTCATCACGCAAGGCCACGCCCTTCCCCCCCCCCCGAGCGGCGCACGAGAACGCGTTCGCTCCCTCTCGGCGCGCATGCGTCACCGCGCACGACTCCGCCCAACGGAGCGGCGCGCCACCACCCTCTCTTCGGAGCGCATGCGTTGTATTCGCCGCCGAGAGGAGCGCTTTCTAGCGCGCGTGCGTCACGTTCAGAAGCCCGCCTCCCGGGAATCCTCCTGCCGCCCTCCCTCTTTCCCCCACCCCCTCTAGTGCGCATGCTTCATAGGCGTGCCGCTTTCGCCTTCCCTCGTTGTAGGGCGCATGCTTCACAAGCAACACTCCGCCCCGGAGAATCGTCTTATCTCCAATTACACGACTCAGCCCCCCCCCTCCGTCTCACCCTCTGGCGCACATGCGCTCAGGCAGCGCTCCAGCGCTCCGCCCCGGAGTCGCCCCACAGCTATCTCTCGGTGCGCATGCGTCAAATATCCGACCTCGCCCCCTCAAGGCATCCATTTGCCCTAACTCCGACGCAAATGAATCACACCTTTCTTTACCGCGCATGCGTCACACGCACCACCCCTCCCTCCAAAATCATCTCACCGCCCCCTACGTCATCGCGCAAGACCACGTCCCCGATGCCCGTCCAACCGCCCTCTCGCTCTTGCAGGGTCACGTGGCCGAGTCAGTAGCGAGCGGGAGACGCCGCCGGAAGTGGCTGCCTCCTTCCGCGTCACTTGGGCAGAAGCCTGCGCATCATGCCGTTCCAGGACACTTGCGCGATCAGAAGTAACACTCCCATGCCAGGGCAGTCTACTTGCTTATTCTCCATCCCCCATCCCCCCCCAATCAATAAAAGCCGAGGCCGCTGTAGAAACTGTGAAAGGGCTTATATCTCTTTATTTACAATCGAAAATTCTGCCATGTACACCTCTGCAAATATTAAAACAAAAAAGGGGGGTTGCCCCCTTTGGCCTTCTCAGATCCCCCCCAACACACACAAAAAAAATCAACCGAGGTTTCAAACCTGAGTCCACAAAAAAAAAATCAGGAGCACAAACGGGGGGGTGTTTTAAAACCTTCCCACCCAAGAAACCTACCTGGGTGTGTGTAAAGAAACCAGGAAAATGAACGAAAAAAAAAAAAAAAAACAATAAACACTGTCTTCTATTTACAAAGGTGGTGGAGCAGGACAAGCAGAAGAAGAGAATTCAAAAGGAAATCAAGACTCCATGTTACACCTCCCCCCTCTCCCCCAAGGCCCAAGAGTGAACAGAGGACCTTCCCGCCCACCCGAGTCCCCTGAGCAGGAGAGAGGGCTGGGGTGGGGTTTAAGGCCAGGAGGGCCCACTGCAGCCTAGCCAGGATCAACCAAGCGCTGGATTCATTGCTGTTGCCACTTCCACTGGACCACCGTGTTCCCCCCCCACCCCCATTCAAAGGGGATCCCAATCCAGAGCAGCCCCCCCCCCCTTTTTTCTCTCTGCTCCCTGTCCAGAGTCTGGTTTTTATTTGTTTTCCCCTCTGCGGGACGAAAGCCCAACCGAGAGCTGCAGGTCACCCCCCCCACTCCTGTGCTAGGGCTCCCCCCCGCCTGCCCGCGACACCAGGGGGGACATTGCGCTGAGTACCGTGGGGATCTGAGGGGCTGGCAGCACCTGCTTCCGCGAGCTTTCTTTGCATTTCTGGCAAAAGAAAATGTCAGGGACATTGGTCTTCTTGATCTTGGCGCAGGAGAGGTGGATCCAGGTGCCGCACTGGTTGCATTCGATCATGGGCCGCCCAGCGAAGGGCTTCTGGCAGTAGCAGGTGATGAGGTCCCACGAGTCGTCGCCTGGAGAAGAAGCAAAAATGGGGACATTGAGAAAGGCAGCCTCCCCCCCAGAAGAATTACAAAGGAACGATTGAGTCCGTCATCTGCACCTCTATCGCTGTCTGGTTTCGTTCTGCAACCCAACAGGACAGACACAGACTCCAGAGAGTAATTAGGACTGCAGGAAAAATAATGGCTACCAACCTGCCTTCCATCGAGGACCTGTATACTGCACGAGTCAAAAGAGGGCTGTGAAAATATTTACAGACCCCTTACATCCCGGACATAAACTGTTTCAACTCTTACCCTCAAAACGACAGTGTAAGGCACTGCACACCAGAACTACACACAAGGACAGTTTTTTCCCAAACACCATCACTGCTAAACAAATAATTCCCTCAACACTTGTCAATCTATTTACTAAGTCTGCATTACTATTACTATTAATCCTCCCATCCTTCCTTTCACCCATCTCCTCCCACTTGGGACTGTATTTGTTGTGGCTCGGAGGTTTGAGCCTGCTTTGTCAGAGGTCGAGGACTTGGTAAATGAGGAAGAGGAGGATTTGGCTCTGAGGTTTGAGCCTGCTTTGCTAGAGGATTTGGAATTGCCTTCCTCCCCAGGGCTTTCCTCCTTGGCAGGATCTTCCCCACCCCCCACCCCCCATTGTGCCTCAGGTGTCGCAGATAATCAGGAGAACGTATCAGAGCCGGCTTGATGCGAGGCAACAGCGCAGGCAAAAGTGTAAGTTGCAACGAAAAAGGAAAGGACAAATTACAGACTGAGATGAGGGACTGACAAAGTGGGTGTGTTCGCTCTGGGAGTTTGTTCTGGACGTGTTAATTTGTGAGAGCAGCTCCGATGGATTGTGTGTGTGTGGTGATAGCCTGTGATTTATGTTCTTGCTTTATTATCGGACTTGGCAGACAGCTTGTGTGGGACTGCCAAGAACTTGCCTGGCCAAAGGAATTTAACCCTGTCATTACTGGTCGTGTCTGCTTGTGTATATTCCTTTGGAAACTTGGACTTCTCACTTCATTGGCACAGGTGAGGCATAACATGTATTACTGTAACTTTGTCGCTTGTATCCTTAAAATTTATATTGACAGTTTCCTGGTATGATTTGATTGCTTATTGTAGTCTGAATATTATTAATTGTTGGACCTGAAGATTCGGGACTCTTGAATGTATCTTTTATGTATACTGAGAGTATTTGGACCAAAGACAAATTCCTTGTTTGGCCAATAAAGAATTCTATTCTATTCTGTTCTGTTCTATTCTATTTTTCTATTCTATTCTTTTTTCTAATTTCCATTCTATTCTTACTTCCATTCTCTTCTTGTTTGTTTTCTTCTATTATTTTCTATTCTTATTTCTATTCTATTCTTATTTCTATTCTATTTCATTCTTTATTCTATTCCATTCTTTCATTCCATTATTCTCTTCTCTTCTCTTCTCTTCTCTTCTCTTCCCTTCCCATTTCTATTCTATTTTTATTTCTATTCTATTCTATTTTTATTTCTATTCTTATTCTAATTCTAATTCTATGAAGCACAGACACATTTCAGAAAATGTGTTATCTGCCTGGGCAACCAGTGACTGGACTGCCGTTTTTGTGAAAATGGTATTTCAAAGAATTATTTGCTCAGAATTGGAAAAGTGATAAGATACTGAGAGAGGGAAACGTAATCGAGAAAATATTTCAATGTGCAGAGTGTCAAGCCCGAAATTGACCTATGCGTAGCCATTTTATTTAGCCTTTTTATATATTCCTTTCTTTCTTTCTCTGTGCTGGTTATGGGGTGGGGGGAAGGGTTTTGGGCTTGCCACATTCCTTAGGTGGGAGGAGTGGAGATAGAGTTGTTTAGGCTAGGTGGCTCTCCTTCCCGTGGGAATGAAAGCTGACCCTGCTGAGACTTGGAGGTGGAGATGGATGACATCAGGCAACGTTGATTTACTTCTATTGGGGAATGTGACTTTTGGGGGGCTGTTTCTAACTTCCAATATTATGTGGTATAATTGCGGGTTCGTGTCAGATCTGGAATTACAACAGACTTGCCAAGTTGATGCTTCCCTAAATAAAATAAATCTGTTTTGGAAAGTGGGACTTTACTCTTTTCTTTTTGAAATGGATGTCATCGCTTGGAAACCTGACACAGAGATGAATAGGTTAACCTTGGTAACTAAAAAAAAAGAAGAAATGGAATATTATATATGGTATGGGACTTATTTTTATCAATGGTTGGGAAGTAAAACAAATTAAAATGGAGATGATGAATATATAAATAAGTTAAGATTGTTAAAAAAAATATACTAAATAACAGTTATAAGAAAATGGGATTGTTATATTGATAAGAAAAGTATTAATTATAATGGTTAGCACAAGACATAGGTACCCAGTCGACACACGGTTTGAAATGAAAGATGGAATTATTGTAAATATAAAATAAAATAAAAATTCATTTAAGAAATGGCAAAGGGCAACCCTAGAAGACCTCAGATAACAGATAATCAGAGTCACGTGATCAAAATTGAGAGGCTTGGCAACTGGCATGTACTTATGGCTGTTGCAGTGTGATTTCCCTTTTGCGACCTTCTGACAAGCAAAGTCAGATTCACTTAAAAACAGTGTCGGTGATTTAACAACTGTGGTCATTTGTCGAACGACTGTGGCAAGGAAGGTCGTAAAATGGGGCAAAATTCCCCTAACGATTAGTCTTGCTTAGTAACAGAAATGGTGGTCGTAAGGAGGATGACAGCCTGCGGCCCTGAAAATTCAACAGCAGGACATAAAACGGTCTACTTAATGGCTTTTGGTCCTTAAGTTTTAAGAGTCTCTCCAAGTTTCAAAACAGATACGTGGAAGCTGTTTCAAGAAGATGCTGGACTGCCATTTGTCAGAAATATGGTGTAGTAGGGTCTCCTGCTTGGGTGGGTGGGGGGGGAGGGTTGGACTGGATGACCTATAAGGTCCCTTCCAACTCTGGCATTCTATATTCAATGGAACAGAAGTTGCCTTCGGAAGTTGTGGGAGCTTCATCCCTGGAGGCTTTCAAGAAGAGATTGGACTGCCATTTGTCAGAAATGGTGCAGGGTCTCCTGCTTGGGCAGGGGGTTTGGACTAGATGACCTACAAGCTCCCTTCCTACCCTGGTAATCTGTACATGCACTGAAGATGCCAAAGAGGTGTCTGATTGAACACCTTATTCCTGTCTGAGGGTTCAACAAAGTACACAACTTAATCTACACAATTTTGGAAGGATTCTGTTGAGAGATAGGCGGGTGGTAACGAACTGACATGGATTTGGGCCATAATTGATTCAAAACCTCCCACAAATCTGACAAGAATAGTCAGAAAAATCGCTGTAAGCCACCCAGAGGGGCTTGATACTCTGAAAGAATATATAAATTTTTAACAATTAAGTAAATAAAAGTTGTTCAGATCTTGGAAGGGGCAAGGTAGAGGTGAGGAAACACGGCCCCTTCGTGACTTGTAGACTTCCAACTCCCAGAATTCCTGAGCCAGCCAACATGGGAGTTGCAGATCCACAAGATCTACCATTGAGGGATAAGGGAACCAAAATTTAAAGAAAAAAAACTCAAAAAATGCAAAATATCGCAGCATTAGGCATGTGGATCTGGAATAGGCTTCCAGGGGGGAAACAAGACTTGGCTACACCCTAATGGGGGATTTGTTCAACCTGGGGTCCCATTTTGTGTCCACAGGAGGCTGGGACAGTAACCCAGTTTAAAGAAATCTTAGATTGAAACCAGCTGGGATCTTCCATCTCTCATTCAGCCTATATGAATCTAGGCATACTGAAA
The DNA here is from genome assembly GCF_900518735.1 of Pseudonaja textilis. The sequence goes on along the minus strand of NW_020769527.1, from coordinate 65,105 downwards.
CTCACACAGCTGAAGATAGTTCACTTATGCACCCATAAACTATCCATTAGAATGTTATTCCTTTATATGAATGATTTAAGGTGGCAAATATACTTAAGCCACCTTCTTCCTCCTATTCTTTCCACCACAACAACCCTGTAAGGTGGGTTGGTCAAAGAGAAAGGGATTGGCTTTCTTGACCAAAGCAGGACTAGAACTCCCAGCCTCCTGGGGATTGTCCCAAAATCACCCAGTTGGCTTTCATGCCTAGGTGAGACTAGAACTCCCAGTCTCCTGGTGATTGGCCCAAAGTCACCCAGCCAGCTTTCATGACTTAAGGCAGAACTATAACTCACCAACTCCCAGTTTCTAACCTGGTCCCTAAAAAAACTAAACTCAAAAATGATTGTTCCACCAAGGTGAGAAAGAGGACACAGAAAGGCAAATTCCTGACTGACGAATCCGAACCATCCCGAGAGGCAGTGTGTGTGTGTGTTTGGGGGTGTGTCATCTCACCTGATTCCACCATGATGTCTTCATCCATGACCCTCATCTCGCCTTCGCTGGAGCTCCCTTCCCCGTCCTGGCTGGTCTCTGTGCTGATGCTCTCCTTCCCTTCCGTGTCCTCCAGCTTAATGGGGAAATTGGTGGCCAGCAGCTCTGGTGGTGCCTGGAATGAGACCCGTGCCGTGGCCGCCCCCACCCCCTCCTCCTCCCCGCTTGGCCGCAGAGGGCCCGCTCCGCCGTCCTCTTCTTCCTCCTCCTCTTCCGAGTCTGTCTCGCTCACGGGGATTTTGTGCTTCGGCTTCTCGCCTCGCTCTGGGTGTTTCAACTTCCGCTTCTTGCTCTTTTTGATGCGTGAGCGCTTCTCGCCCAGCGCCTCGCTCCGGTTGCGCATGGCAGCCCCAGCTTCCAAGGCAGCCTTCCGGTTCCGCTTGTCCTTCTTATCGGCGGGGACTTTGGGCCCGGCGAGTGGGGGCGGCTGCTTCCCCACTGGGTCCAAGTCGAACAGGGAGTCCTTCAGCTTCATCTTCTCCAGCAAGGAGCTGTCGGATTTCAAGCGCCGGAAGGAGGCTTTCTTCTTCGACGACTTGGCCTTCTTGACGAAGGTCTCGATGGTGTGCAGGTCCGACCGCGTGGATTCCCAGCTGTCGCTGTCCACCACACTCTCTGGACACACCGGGGAGTTGGAGCCGGACGGCGTCCAGTCATTCTCCTGCCAGGAAGACAAAAGACAAGATTAGCCCTAATTCCAACCCCGGATTAATGCCCGAGTCCAGATTCCGGGAAAGCAAAGATCTTGTCCCGACACAAATAGGTTTTGATGGCAGGACAGGCTGTCCTTGTGTGATGACCCAGAGAGGCGTGGCACAAAGGTAACCCAGTCAGATAATCAGTAGGAGTCCCTTTATTATCTGCAACTTTGCCCTCAATGTCCAGGTTACCTTTTGGCTGAGGAAAAAACTCTCCCAGGAACAGCCTTTGACTGCAGAAAATTCAGTCCAAAACATGGTCAACATGAACTGTAACTTAAGATCCAAAAAAAAACAAACTGAAGTAGTTAGTTTGACAGGGCAGGACGACTTTCAGACTTGAAAGCCAGGCAAAACTCAGTTGGGAAGACGCCAGGAACAGAGATAATTCACGATTTGCTTCCAACAACTTGCTGCACGCAGGTTGCCTTTTTATTAATGAAGGGAATCAGGGCCCTTTCCTCCCCCATAAGCCACCCAACCCACGTTGCTCCCTTCTCCATTCCTCCCTGCATGCCCTAGGATGAAGAGGGGTTTGGGCCTGGGTCTTCCTCTGAATGCCCTTTCTCTTGTTCTACCTCTCCCCTACTCTGCCCAGCCAAACTGTGCCCTTCCCCAGTTGCTTCCAAAGCCAACAGACTCCTACTCCGTCAGCTGCTTCCCCCTCAGAGTTTGATTCCGACAGGGGCATGCCACATCCACTTATAACAGTCCCTTTAGCAACCAAAGTTACAACACACTGAAAAAAAAAGGGACTTAGGACTGTTTTTCACACTTACAACTGCTACAGTATCCCCATTGTCATGGGTTAAAAATTCAACCATTTGGCAACCAACTCTTATTTATGATGGTCACAACATCCCAGGGTCACATGATCCCCCTTTTGCATCTTTACAGCTGTGCCACTAATTTAACAATTGCTGTGACTTGCTTAACGACTAGGTCGTAAAATGGGGTCAACGCTCCCTGAACAACTGCAGAAATCTTGGGGTAAATTTGGGTCCTGTGCTTAATCAGATAAATGGCCTAGATATTAAGACATAAAACCGGAGTGGTACAGTGGCCTAGAGGTGGAGCTCTCACCTCACAATCAGGAGGCTGCGAGTTCGATCCCAGGTAGAGGCTGATATTTCTCTCTCTGGGCACGATGAGGATATATCTGCCAAATATAACTCCACCCTGGTGATAGGAAGGGCATCCAGCCAGTAAACACTATGCTAGCTCCATTCAGTTGCCCAGATTCCGACCCACAAGGGATTATGGGGTTGTTAAGATATTAATACATAGGATCTCGAGAAGCAATGTTATTTCAAAACTCAACCTGCAACTCTTATAACTTTAGTTCCTGCCCACTTGCAAAACCAATAGCATCCTTCCATCCTATGCATGCCATAGTATTATATGCTCCTTTTAGCCATGTGCTGTATGCCTTACAATTTATAAAGCACTAATCACCTTGGAGAAGGTATTGACGTCTTAAATTTGTTCTCTGAAGCTCCTGAATCCAGATTTTATCCCCCCCCCCCCAGGCTATATTTATTTTATATTGCCACCTATTCGCCCTTGGCAACTTGAGGCAGCTTACACAATGTAAAACCATATTTAAAACAAAACCAAAAATAAAAACCAAAAAAAATCAAATCAATTAGTAAAGTACAATAGAACAAAATTTGGAAAAAAATTAAAAAAAAAATACAGCCCCTTCAGGCATTGATTCTGAGAGGATTTTTGTTTCCAATTTACATTCTATGAGTTCGTACAATAGTTTAGTCCTCCCTCCACAACTCTTCCACTTTCTCCCGTGGCCCCTTCCAATGAAATGTCTCTGGAGAACCTCCCCGCAAATTTTGTTGGGCTTCCCTTTCGCTTCTCTTGCATCACAACTGTTGACGCTCTGCAATTGCACAAGTTATTTCATTTCAGTGAGGTGAACTGCAATTAGGACTTCTAAAAACGGGCACAGAAGCAGCGAGCTTTGCAAAGACAATCGTACGTTATTCCCCTCCTGGGTCCCGCTAATTCATTGGCACTAATTTTCGTATCCCTTTTAAAATCCTCATATGGTTTCCTACTACTGAGACACAAAACAACACAAAAGCAGGCATTTCCAAATGTGGCCCCTTTAAGACTGGTGGACTTCAACTCCCAGAATTCCCCCAAGCCAGCTTTGCTAAGACTTCAACTCTCTATGCCTGCTTACTCTAGTCATCAGTTCCTCTGCAATCTTTCCACTCTAGGGATTTGGAGGGGGAAAATAACAAGCATGGTTGAATGGGGAATTCTGGGAGTTGAAGTCCACCCATCTTAAAGGGACCATACCTGAAATAAACTTTTCCCCCCAATTTCCAGTAAATTTTGATAACATCTGGATTACCAAGATTTCGAAGCCAGCAGCCCACAAACTACGGCTTAAAAAAAAACCTCCCAATGTATCTAAGGTTTATTGGCAGCCCCAAATTGCCAGCTCTGGTGAGTATTGAACTCCCCGATATTTAACTGGGATTAAACCAACCAGAAGTAACCAAGGAGTTGCTCGCCATCTGCTCCATGGAAGACACAGAAGGTTTAAGCTATGTTCTGGGAAACAAGCCGGCTTAGCAACATCTAAGGTTGGGGGGGGCAAACAAGCTGTTAATAATCCCAATACAGCTTCCACGCCAGCTGTACTGCCCAGCTCAGCTGGGGGGTGGGGAAGAGTAAGAACTACCCTTCCCAAGATGCAACCGGGTGCTTTCAAAGCCCTGCCCAAGCCTGCCCAGGCTGGCTTTGGGGCAAAGGGGGTGGTGGAGACTGCCTACATTTCCCAGCATGCACTGCATGGCTGCCTCGGCCCTGAAATGGCTTCAGAGGAGGCTGGGAGTTGCAGTTCCTGATGGGGAAGCTTTCCAAAAAAGCAGCATGGGAAAGGAGGAGAGAAGGGAGAGAGCCCTTCCCTGGGGCAGAGGGGCTTCCAGTGCTTTTTTTTTGGGGGGGGGGGGATATCTATTTAACCCAAGTAGGAAGCAGATTGCTTGCTTTCCCATGCATGCAGACTTCAATCGCATGCAGATGTGATTTAGAAGGGGCAATCTCTTTCCGACCCCTCCCTCCCTCCCAAAAATAAGAAACTACACCCCCCCACACACACACAATTACTCACCTCTGTGGAGGAGGGGATGTAGCCGGCATAAGCCAGGACAAAGCTGCAAAATTTGTTGAAGTCCTCGATGGTGCGTTGCCGCTTTTCTTGAGGCTGGTAAGGAAAATATTTTTTTGGGGGGGGGGGGACACGAGGAAAAGGATGTTAGAGGACTTGCATGCAAAAGGAGGCACCCCTCCCCCCATTCCTCCCCCACCTGCCTTGCTCTTTCAGGGGATGGGTCTCCAAAGTGAGGGGGGCATGCATGCACTGCTTGGAAAGCCCCCCCTTTTTTCTCCATGTGCTCCTTCCATCCAACCCCCCCCCCCCAAAATAGGCAGGTAGGGTGGGTAGAGAGACTATGGGGTTGCTTCCCACGCGGAGCACATGCTGCTATCTTGTAAGTTTGGAGGGGGAGAGGAGGGAGGGAGGGAGGAAGCCCCCCCACCTTCCAACAACACCCTGAGAGCAGAGAACCCCCCCTCCACACCCATGAGGAAGGGAACCCCCTCCCCACCCCAAAACTTTTTTCCTTCCTCCCCCTTTCCCACGTCTCCCACTTTACCTGTGTCTCGGCTTTGAGGCTCAGAGAGGTATCTGGAGAAAAAAAGGGGGTGGGGGAAGCCAGAACAAAAAAGAGGGTTATATTGAGAGGGGGGGTGAGGTTGGAAGGAGAGGCCTCTCTCGACTGCCCCCCCAATGCACTGCACCCCACCCCGAGAAAGGAACAAGGGGGGGGGGAGAGAAAAAGCACAGCACAAAGCTGAGGGAGAAGAGAGACCTCCCCCACAAAAACACATGCACCTCAAGGAGAAGCCAACCCTAGCATTGCGGGGAGGGGCTGCTGACCCCTGCTTTCCCCAGCCCTTCGCCCTTCCAGAGGAGGGGGAGCTGGCAAGAGACCCCCCACCCACCCAAAGCCGCCCCCCCACAGGTTTAAAGAGGGGAGGGGGCTCTAGAAAGCCCCACTCCAACCCGGTAAGAAGCGGCTCCTCCCTCCCCCCTTCCACCCGCGTGGGGGGAGACCCACCTCAAACCCCAGGTTTAAAGAGGGGAGGGGGCTTCCCTTAAGGCGCTCTAGAAAGCCCCCCCCCAGCCCGGTGAGAAGCGGCTTCTCCTCCCCAACTTCCCCCCCTTCCAGCCGCGTGGGGGGAGGCTGGAAGGAGACCCCCACAACCACCCCAAAGGTTCAAAGAGGGGAAGGGGCTTCTTTTAGGGCGCTCTACAAAGCCCCCCCAACCCCCTCACCCCGGGGGAGTGGCGGCTTCTCCCCCCTCCCCAACTCCCCCCAGTCGGTTTCCTCCTCAGCCGCCCCCCCTCTGGTGCCCCCATACCGGAGGGGGGTCTTCCCCGCGCCCCAAAGCAGCCCCCCATCTTTCGTTTCCCGCCCCTCAGACTGGCTGGCCTCTCCTTACCTTCGGGGCTCGGCTCCGCCATGGCCGGCCCCGGGGACTCGCCAAGCCACCGCTGGTCCCGTCCGGTGCCGCCGCCGCCCGCAAGCTCGGAGCGGCCGCCCCTCCCCTCGGCTCGGCGCATGCCCCGCCGCGGTGCATTTCGGGAGGTGGAGTCTCGCCAGCCGCAATGGGGTCCGGCCGCCACTACGGAGCCAGGGAGGCCGTGCGCGCCGCGCTTGCGTGGTTCCGTTACAAAGAAAGAAAAAACTCACTACCATTCTTTTCCCTCCTCCTCCCCGCGAGGCACGACGGGTAATATAGTCTCGGCCTTTTCGACCCGTAGGCAAGGCGCGGGGAAAAAGGCGCGCGGGAGAGAGGATCACGGGGGCTGTAGTCCCCAAGGCGAGAAGCCACGCGAGACAGGGGAAACCCCCCTCCCCCGCGCGCGTGGCGAGCGGCTTTCTTGACATGCTCAGGAGTTACCTTTACAGGGAGGTTCTGGGCGAGCGGAGGGGAAACAAAAAAATAAACCCCGGACATGCGTGTCGTCGTGTGAATGCAGCCACTGGCTCTGCAGCAGATTTTTTAAAAAAGACTTTTAAGTCTTTTTATTTTACCTTTTTTTTTGGCTAGCTGGATAATTGTCGGTCTTTGCCCGATTGGCTGGGTTGAGGTTTAACAGGTAGCAGATCATCAGAGTTAGAAGGGCCCTTGGAGGTCTAGTCCGTCCCCCCTACCAAAGCAGGAGGCTACACCATTTCTGACAGATGGCAATCCAACTCTTCTTGAAAGCCTCCAGGGATGAAGCTCCCACAATTTCTGAATTAACAGAATAACCACCGAGTTGGAAGGGACCCTTGGAGGTTATCCAGTCCAACCCCCCTCTGCCGCAGCAGAAGACCCTACACTATTTCTGACAGATGGCAGTTCAATCTCTTGAAAGTGATGAGTGATGAGGTTTGTTACTGAGAGAATAGTCACAAGAGCCAGACTAAGACGAAAAGATCAGAAACAGGATGGGGGGGGCAGATGAAACTTGCTAAGACAGGCAATTTGGGGTTCCTTGTCCTGGAGTAGGAGGTGGGTCTCCTGACTTGGCACCTTCCAAGACTTGTGGGACTTCCAACTCCCAGAATTCCCCTTTCAGAGCTGCCTGTTTCTTCCCCCCACCCCCTCTTCATAGCTTCCCAGAGTGGTGAGATCACAGAGGAAGGAATCACAAGAGAGTAAGCAGGCCAAGAAGAGTTGGAAGACCACAAGTTGCCTCTTTGAGCAGCCCAATGCAAGTCCTGGGAGGGGGAGTGCCCTTCACCTGCCAATCAAACCACATAGCCTTGGGGCACTGCTAAAAGCAACCTGCCAAGGTGACTCTTCTGCTGGTTGGCTTTCACCCTCTTTGCTCCATGTGCTAGAGAGCACAGCTTGGGAGGGAACCTGGTTTTGCACTGAACTCCCACTTTTTTCCTTTATTGAAAGCAACCACTCACAAACTCTGTGTGATCAGGCACCTCCTGATTTCTGGAAGGTTCTTAAGGCTTGACCCACCACCACCAAATCCCCTTCTAGGGCTGGAACAGAATGTGGGGGGAATTCCAATGGGTTGAGAAACACTGGACAGGGCATTCTTTCCATTCCTTTTCTCCCTTATTCAACTCCACTGTCCCAGATTGTTGCAATGTCCCTGCCGTATTAAAAACCTTGACAATAAAATAATTATCCAGAGTGCCACACGTTCTCCTTTTATACCTTTTTTTTTGGTTTTGTTTTAATTAGCATTCATTTCCCATCCCCGAGAACTCTGGTTACAGAAGTCTTGCCAGGTGAACGCACCTCCCGGATGAAAAGCAAAACTTTTTGCACATGGCAAAGGAAAAAAAAAGAAAATCAGAAAAAAATGAAAACAGGGAGGGATGGTTTTTTTGTTTTCTTTGTCACTTTTGGAGAGATATTCCAGATGACCTTTTTCAACAGAGGAAAAAAATGGAGAAAAGAAAGCAATCAAGCACAGAGGGGACAATGCAAGGGGGGAGGTATTTAATTTTAGCCACAACCACCTCAAAAAGAAAACCAAAAGAAAAGGAGGGAAGGAGTTAAAAGAGGAAGAGTGTTAAAGATTCATAGCCAGAAATTAAAGGGTGGGGGGGAGAGAGAAAAAGAACTCTCCATTTTCCTGGAGCAAAAAAAGAAAAACACCTTTTTTAACATAAAATTAACAAGTAACAATAGAAAGTGCAGGTCCCTTCAGGGCAAGATGCCCCTCAGTGGCAGCTGGTGGACTTTGTGGGTCTTACATGCTGCCATAAACGCTCTCATCGCTGTAGGCGATATAAAGGAAGAAATCCTCCTCATGATGTTCCTGAAATGGGGAGGGGGAGATGCTGTTAGATCAAAGCACTTTTAAGGGGAGGGGAGAAAGATCTCAGATCAAGCCACCCAACTACAATAAGATTTGTAAAATTTACACACTGCCTTATCTTGAAGACAAATGTGCCCCCTCAGCCCCCAAACAAATCACCTGTGTGACTAGCAGAGTTGAGGGATGGTCTGAAGCCCCTTCCCCAGAAACCCACCCCCTCAACAAATACACCTGCTGCCCTACTCTGTCCCAAAGACTACAGCTCCCATCAACCCTTCTCCCACCCAGAGTTGGATTTTATTGGGAAATTGACACAACCTAGCTAGTCAAAAATAGCAGGAAACAGTAAAATATCACAATAAGGGTTATTTACCCCTTTTATATGTTTTTGCTACCTTTTTATTGTCTGCACTTGTGTTATTATTCCTAATATTATGTTCCTAATATTATGTTCCTAATATTATATTATGTTTTGGAAGTACAGAGATTACTCTGCCATTTTGTTTTTTTTAATAAAACAATTTATTAATTTTAACAGTTAAAAACAGCCAACAATACATATACAAATAAATGAAAGAAAAAAAGAAGAAAAGAAAGAAAAGATTGAAAAGAAAGGAAAAAGAAAGAAAAAGAAGGAAAATTAAAAACATTCATATTTATTTTACAGTTTGCAAGATCTTTTTTTTTTATTATAGCCTTTGATTTATGTCATATATACACCTATTCTATACATATATCACTATCTCATTATCAGTTAAAACTTTTCTCTTATGCCTTATGATATATAATTTATCTATGATTAATCCAATTATACCAACAATTCCAACTATCATAATATTGTGAAGTATCTTTGTTTTTTAGTGCCAGAGTCAGTTTGTCCATTTCTGCGCATTTTGAAATTTTATCAATAATCACTTCATCTGGTGGAATTTGATGTTGTTTCCAGTATTGTGCAAAGGCTAATCTGGCCGCAGTTAATATATGTATTGTTATATATTTAGCTTTTTTGGAAATTTGTTTGTCAAAGATCCCTAGTAGGAAGGACTCTGGTTTATACTCGATCTGCTCTTTTGTAATTTCTTCCAACCAAGTTTGGATTTTCTTCCAATAATTTTGGGTTTCTGTGCATGTCCACCACATATGGAAAAAGGTTCCTTCTTTTTTCTTACATTTCCAACAATACGGATTCATGTTGGGGTGCATCTTCGCTAGCCTCGAAGGAGGAAGATGCCATCTATAAAACATTTTATAAAGATTTTCCTTGTATGCTACTGATTTTGTGATCTTATTCCTGCCCCAAACTTTTTCCCATTCTGCTAGTGTAATACTACGTCCTACATTCCGACTCCACGCAATCATATTCCCTTTTACAATTTCTTCTTCTAATTCTGTTTCTAGTAAATAATTGTAAAATTTTGTTATGCTTTTTTTGTCCGGTCCTAATAAAATCTTATCTAATTGTTGAAGTTTGTTGTTAATTCCAAATTCTTTCTTATCTTGTTTGTACCTACTTTGAATCTGAAGATAAACCCATTGATCAATTTTTAGTCCCTGGTCCTGAATTTCCTGCCTCGATTTCAAATTTCCTTGTGGGTCCAATAAGTCTTTATATTTAATCATTTTAGTAATTTCCAAATTGTTTGGGTGAATCATCGCCTCCATTGTTGAAATCCATATTGGTATTTTTATGTAATGTTTTTTCCGTATTTTCTTCCAAATTGTTAGTAGCGCGTCTCTAATTAAATGTCTATGAAAATATTTTTGACTGGTTTTCCCTATATCCCATAAGAATGCGTACCACCCCCTTTGTAAGTCGTGGCCTTCTAGAAATAATATTCTTTTATTAGTTAACTTCACCCAGTCCTTCAACCAAACTAATGAGGTGGCCATATGATATAACTCCCAGTTTGGGACTGCTAACCCTCCTCTGCTCTTTGTATCTTGCATTGCTTTTACATTTATTCTGGGTTTTTTTCCCTTGCCAAATAAATTTGAGGGTTGTTTTGTTGAGTTTTTCGAAGAACCTTTTGTGTAATTTAATTGGAATCGTTTGGAATAAATATAGAAATTTGGGGAGAATGTTCATTTTAATGGTGGCAATCCGGCCTAATAGTAAAATTTGAAGTTTACTCCATGATTCTAAATCTTTCTTTACCTGATGCAACAATTTGTCATAATTATTTTCTTTAAGTGACTTACAGTGTGGTGTTAGCCAAATTCCTAGATATTTCACTTTCTTTGTCACTTGTATTTCCATTGTTCCTTCTAATTCTATTTTCTGTTTTTCTGTTAAATTTTTGGTCATTAATTTAGTTTTTTTCTTATTTTAAGTCCTGCTACTGCTCCAAAATTCTCCAGTTCTTTCATCAATTTTAGTCCCCTATTGGTTCTTCAATAAAGAAGATCATATCGTCCGCAAATGCTTGCAATTTAAATTCCTCTTTCTTAACCGTTAATCCCTTTATATCTGGATTTTGCCTAATTCGCGTTAATGTTTCTAATGATAATATGAAGAGCAGTGGGGAGAGTGGGCAGCCGTCTCACTCCTTTTTCTATCTTTATTGGGCGGGTGTGTTCCCCGTTTATTATATTAGCTTGTTGTCATAGATAGTTGTTATAATATTTTCAAATTTGGTACCCAGATTCAAATTATAAATTTTTTGAATTAAAAATTGCCAATTCAGATTATCAAAAGCTTTCTCTGCATCTAAAAACATGAGTGCTACTTGTCTCTCAGGGTGGGCTTCATAAAATTCTAGTACGTCTAATACTATTCTTAGATTATTCTTTATTTGCCTAGCTGGGAGGAATCCGTTTTGATCTTCATGTATATACAAGTTTAGCAGTCTTTTTAATCTGTTTGCTATAATAGAAGTAAAAATTTTATAATCAGTATTTAGAAGTGAAATCGGCCTATAATTGTTTATATATCTAGGATCTGTATCCTCCTTCAAGATCAACAAAATCAACGCCCCCCTCCATGAGTCCGGCATCCTGGCTGCTAGTAAAACGTCATTAAAAACTTCCAACATAAATGGTCCAATTTGTTCTACTATACCCTTATAGAGCTCCCCTGGGATTCCATCTGGGCCTGGAGTTTTGTTATTTTTCTGGTTATCTATTGCTGATTTCAATTCCGATTCAGTAATGTCTTTAATAGTTCTGCCATTTCTTCCCCAATTACCTTATCTTTAACTTCATCTAAATAATTCCTTATTCTATCTTCACTAACCTCTTCTTTTTTGTATAAATCTTCAAAGTATTTATGAATGATTTCTTTTTTCTGTTCTATTTCCTGGTATATATCTCCCTTGCTATCTATTAACTGATATATCATTCTCTTTTCTTTCTTTCTTTTTAATTTATAAGATAGCCATCTTCCTGGCTTATTGGCATGTTCAAAATAGGTTTGTCTGGTCAAATTCAAATTTGTAATCATTTTCTCTTGTTCGATTAAATTCAATTTATGTTTAGCTATGTTTATCTGATTTTGCAGTTTTGTATCTTTTGGAGTATTCTGTAGTAGAGTTTCTAGCTCCTTAATTCTTTGTTGTAGATTATTTTGCTGGGAATATTTTTCTTTATTTCTCTTGGCATTATAAGAGATTGTTATACCTCTTATTACCGCCTTCATTGTATCCCATATATTTTGTTTTGTAGTTTCTCCATTATCGTTTTCTTTTATAAAAAAAATTAATTCCTCCTTTAATTTATTGATGTATTCTTTCTCTTTTATTAATTGAGTGTTTAATGTCCACCTTTTCTTTGGTTTTGCCCTACCCTTCCATATTATCTGTATTGGGTTATGGTCTGCCCATTCATTGGGCAAAATTTCCACTTCTTTTATTTCGTTTGCTATTTCCCCATTCATCCATGCCATATCTATCCGTGTCCATGTTTGGTGGGGTTTTGAATAGAATGTAAACTGTTTTTTCTCAAGATGTAGTCTTCTCCATATATCTGTCAAATTAAACTCTTTCATCATTTCCCTGCAAATCTTAGGGAGCTCTCTTTTCCCCTTTTTATATTTCCTGCCGTTGCTGTGGTCTTTTTGATATTCAACAATAGAATTGAAGTCCCCTATAATAAGGATGTTTTTTTGTTGCAATTCAACCATTTTTCCATATAGGTGTTTAAAAAACTCTTTTTGGTCCCCATTCGGGGCATAAATTACTACTAAAAGAATTGGGATGTCATTGATCCAGATCTGCAAAACCAGAGTCCTTCCTTCCGAATCCGACCATATTGGCTCTGCTTTTAAATCCTCTTTTACATATACTGCAATTCCTTTCTTTTTACACTCGTCTGCTGGTGTGGTAAATAACTTTCCTAATTTCGGGCATTCTAAATATTTTTCATCTTTCTTCATTATGTGCATTTCTTGTAGGCATATTATATCAGCCTTTTGTTTGATTAATTTAGTTAATATCCTTTTTCTTTTAATCGTTGAATTTAAACCGTTTATATTTATTGATAGTAATTTTTTTTCTTCTCCCATTTATTTAGTTCTGTTTCGCTCTTTGGTGAGTAACAGCCCGTTTCTCTTTGTGTTTGTGCTTTTGTGGTTCCTTCTGTCGTTTGTTGCGAATGAGTGTCCTCTTAGTTCCCTACAGATCCGGTTCTATTTTTGTGTCCACCGTATTCTTCTTGAGAATTTGTCTCCAATTCCTCCCTACTACCTTGCTCCTGCGGGCCCACCATCCGTTCATAAAAGTCCTGAGCTTTTTCCATGGTGTCTATTTTAATTTTCCTCTCTTTCCATGACACTAGCATCCCTTCTGGTATAAGCCATTTGAATGTAATTCTTTTTTGGTTTAAATAAGCTGCCAGAAATTTGTAATCGCGCCTTTGTTCCCTTACTCTTCTCGGAATCTGTTTAAGAATTATAATTTCTTTTTCTTTATAAGATATTGTTTTATCTCTAGAAATTTTATATATCATATCACGGATACATTTTCTGGTGAATCGTATGTGAACTTCCCTAGGGCATTTATGTCGCCTTGCGTAGTTTGTATTGACCCGGTAAACTTCATCAAACTCTTTTTGGATATCATTTCTGTCCTTTTCCAAAAGACCGGACAGTATTTCTGCCATCAAGTATTCCAGGTCCTCCTCTTTTGATCCCGCCACATTTTGAAATCTTAAGTACATTGCCGCCTTGTCCATCTCTAGGAGGACCAATGAGTCGTCCATTTCTTTACTCATGTTTTTAAAATCTTCATCCACTCTTTCTAATTCCTTTTCCGTTCGGTCAGTTCTTTTTTCTACCTCTTTTATTCTAACTTCATTTTTCTCCAAGGCCTGTTGCAGTACTCCCACTTTATCCTCTACTTTAAAGATGTCTGCCTTCATTTCTGCCTTTAATTTTCCCATCTCTTCCTTCAGTTCATTAATATCTGCTCTTGTTTCCCTGTGGTTTTTAGTCATTGTTTCTTGCAGTTTTGTCAGTAAGTCCTGTAAAGTTAGAAACATTGCATGAATGCTGGCATTCGAGATGCTAGTTTGCTTCTCTATTGGTAGTGTTTCCTCTATTGTTTTTTGCGCCATGGGTGAAGTTGTTGCTAAAGTAGTTGTTATTGTGGGGTTGACCTTCCTGCCAGTTTTCAATGCTGTAGTAGTTGTAGAAGTCATTTCCTGTAAAATTTGTTTTTGTTGTTGTACAATGCTAAGTATATTGTTCCAAATTGGCATTCAGTGTTCTTAAATCTATTACTAGAAATAATCAAGGTCTATCAATCTACTAAATAACTGAATTCTTAACTAATTAATAAGATAAATCTGTATTTCACTGATTTAACTTAAATGTAAAGCTTAGTTACAGAAAATGTTGCATTCCTAAATATTCCTAGATATGTTCACACAATGCAATATATTAGACTACAGAACTCTAAAATTGTTAATTAATCAATACCCAATATTCTTGATATCTCCCCTATATTCCCACACAAAATATAGCAATCTTTGTTATTAATAACTTAACTAAATTAATTAATCCAATATTTAACAATCTGATATGTGATCTATCAAGAGAAAATCAAAGAAAAAGCATAAATCAACATAACATGATATCAACTAATAAGAAAGAAGGAAGAATATTTTAAGTAAATATATGCGCACAGAGGAAAGTAAAGAAAAGAAAGAGAAGCTCTAAAAATATAATTTTTAGTTTTCACTTTTCAATTTGGGAGCTTTCACTTTAAGGACACCAGAAATGGAAGGTGAAAAGCTGCTGAGTAACAGCTACGATTAAACAACTTCTCCCTCATTCAAAGGCTTCCAATTTTTTCAATTGCCCTGATTTCCTTCAAGAGGTGGGGAAAAAAGTGTCTCCTCCAGTGGAGCAATATCCTCAAGTTCCCAGGAATTGTTTGAATAAATTGTGTCCTTTTAGTTAAGTTTGATACTTTGATACTTTGTTGCAGCCACCTCAGCGTTCTAAAATGCTGCCTATGACACCGCTCTGTCTTTTTTCCCTTCCTCGATCAGCTTCGTTCTGCTTTCTGGCTCTGGTTGTAAAAGGATCTGCTCACATGCAAATGGTAACTAGATCTTTTCAGTCACTTCGTAATGCTGAATTCCTCTTTAAATCTTTGTTATTCCACCTCTCTTCTGTCTGCTGAGCCCCTTCACTTTCACTTGCAAATTTGCTTTTGGCCGCTTTCTCTTAGGGCTCCCCACAGTATATCACAGCCTAAAGTCAATCTGTGATCTTCCAAATTTCTTCTCAGCCACTAACTTTAATCATCACTCACTTTCCCAATGAACTTGCAAACTGTCACTCACTCTTTCCTTCACATCGGTGGCAGTCAGGACTTCGGAGCCTCCATTAACATGGGGCTATTCTTGATCGTTGGGCTCTGGAGGGTTTTCTCTTCGTTGCAGGGGGGGTAGCCTTCCCCACCTTACGATCCGAGTTTCCCCCACACGGGCACGGGTCTCTCCAGGACTCGAGCACCCCGAAAGGTCGCACCAAACTCAAGAAAAGGTTAGCTGAAACCGCAGGGATTTCTGCCCCTCTGCTCGTCCTTGCCACCGGAAGTGATCTCCAGATTACTCTGCCATTTTGAAAGTACCTGGTCGATACCTGGGATGCTGGCAGCAACCCTTATCAATTACTTGCAACACATTTTTAAATGTTGAGTGAGTTTCATGTTTAATAATGAATAAAAGAGATTAAGTAGTTTTGGAAGTATGCTGAGTTTTCCTTGTTATCAGGCATGATATTCCCCTCTGAAAAAAAAATCTGAAAAGTAGCCAGGGGTGCAGGGGTTGCCTAAGCACCTGCCGCAGTCCGCGCAGCGCCCCGGTGGGAATTAAATTGGCAACGCCCCCTTGAAGCTTTAGCAGAGTATCAGGCAAAACTTTGCAGCGAAGTTCGCTTCCTTCCCGCATTCGCTCCCACGTCTCCACCGCCCGCCCCACGTGCGCTCTTTCGAGGCCGGCCAAGAGACCGCGCGCCAAGAAATCGCACACACAACACCAACACTAGCGACAACACACATTCATACTAACCAATTAATGGCCTCCATCCTGCTCTGGGTTCCCCAGGCCCACTGGCAGAACCAAGTTTTCAGGGCCTTCCAGAGGAGTGTCAAGAGTGACAGCCAGTCTGATCAGGGGGGTGGGGGGTATGATGTTCCAGAAAGAGGGAGCCACCACGGAGATGTTCTCCCGAGCCCCTGCCAGCCCCCAGAAGCCCACCCCTACTACTCCTGCTCTTTCTCCCAAGGAGACCCTAGGACCAGGCCAGGTGTGGACACCAGCAGCCCCACTTGCTTGGCTGAACTTGTGCTTCACACCCCCATCTTTGCTGCACTCACACAATGCCATCTCCACTCCCAGCCCAGAAGTAACACTCACCCACCGAGCCTTCTGGCCAGATTGTGAACCACCCAAGGAAAAGTTTGCAAAGAGCAGAACTTGAAACGCCCTGCTGCCTTCCCCATCGACTTTGCTTGGCAAGTGGGCTTAATGACTCATCCTCCTCACTTAATGACTGCGATGGGCACTGCCAGGATTGCTGTCACTATGCAATGGGACCCTGAACTTTATAACCACGTTATTGATGATGAAAATCCTGGTCCCAAACATCTGATGTTTCCTTACCTCCCAGCTCTGGTGGGTCAGGTAGATGTAACCGGCAATAGATAACCTGGTCCCAAGCCACTTCCACATTGAGTTACTCCCTTCTTGTACGCTGCAGTCAGAAATGACCTTGCAGGCGAGCTTTTTCCAGTCAGGAATGGACTGCCCCGCCCCCTGAACCCCAGGCAGAGTAAACCTCGCCGGTCCCCGCCCCCCTGCTCCTTCGGCTTGGCAGCCTCCGTAGCGAGGTCAGAAGGCAGATCGTGGGGAGCCTAAGGGCACGCAGGACGCTTTTTAAAATTATTACTTTATTAGCCGGGACGAGTAGTATCCCCAAGGGAATTTTTGGTGCAGGGACGGAGCACAGCGCCTGTGTTTCCCGGGGCTCCCCCCCCTCCATCCTTTGACCTCGTGCTTCTGGTCTCCTCGGGGAATCTCCTCCACCTAACAGAGCGGGGATGTTCCGCCGGCGCGCTGAGCGGCCTCTCCAGTCATTGCAGGGGAATGCGGTGGCGCTCCCGCAATTACCCAGGGGACGGGGCTTCCATTCATTCCCTGAAGCCACCGGCCAGCGCGAGGTTAGCTAAACCGCTCAGAGTGGCAAGAAAGGCGCCAATTCGCCTTCTCCCTGCGAACCGCCAGCCTTAGACTTGCTTTCTTTGGAAAGGGGGCCTTACAGCTTCCTTCCCAGCTGGAGAAGAGGGCGGGGCGGGGTAATTCAAGTTGCCGCCGCCGCCAATCCTCCATGGGAGGAGCCCCGTCAGAAGACTTGTGCCTCTGCCTCTCCTCAGGCCGTTCCTTTTGGGGGGCGATTCCCCCAAAAAATCAGAATTCCGATTTTAGTCGGAAGAATATGTCTGTTGTTATATGCTGTTTTGACAGGACACTGGCTTGTGAACAGGTGACAAACTCCTTGCATATCTCCTAACCACCCTCGACCAAATACAGTATAAATCAGAATAAATTTTTAGCAGGAAGATTGAGGGAGGATGGGAACTTAACCCAGCTAAGAGGTTGGGGCTCCTCCCAAGCTTTCATTTTCTCCAGGATTTTTTTTTTGCCTTTGTACCATTTGCCAATTTGTTTACTGAGGTTGACAAACTACACTGCTCAAAAAAATAAAGGGAACACTTAACACAATGTAACTCCAAGTCAATCGCACTTCTGTGAAATCAAACTGTCCACTTAGGTAGCAACACTGATTGACAATCAATTTCACATGCTGTTGTGCAAATGGAATAGACAACAGGTGGAAAGCATAGGCAGTTAGCAAGACATCCCCAATAAAGGAGTGATTCTGCAGGTGGTGACCACAGACCACTTCAGTTCCTATGCTTTCTGGCTGATGGTTTGGTCACTTTTGAATGCTGGCGGTGCTTTCACTCTAGTGGTAGCATGAGACGGAGTCTACAACCCACGCAAGTGGCTCAGGTAGTGCAGCTCATCCAGGATGGCACATCAATGCGAACTGTGGCAAGAAGGTTTGCTGTGTCTGTCAGCGTAGTGTCCAGAACATGGAGGCGCTACCAGGAGACAGGCCAGTACATCAGATGTGGAGGAGGTCGTGGGAGGGCAACAACCCAGCATCAGGACAGCTACCTCCGCTTTTGTGCAAGGAGGGACAGGAGCACTGCCAGAGCCCTGCAAAATGATCTCCAGCAGGCCACAAATGTGCATGTGGCTGCTCAAACGGTCAGAAACAGACTCCATGAGGGTGGTATGAGGGGCCGACAACCACAGGTGGGGGTTGTGCTTACAGCCCAACACCGTGCAGGATGTTTGGCATTTGCCAGAGAACACCAAGATTGGCAAATTCGCCACTGATGCCCTGTGCTCTTCACAGATGAAAGCAGGTTCACACTGAGCACATGTGACAAACGTGACAGGGTCTGGAGATGCCATGGAAAACGTTCTGCTGCCTGCAACATCCTCCAGCATGACCGGTTTGACAGTGGGTCAGTAATGGTGTGGGGTGGCATTTCTTTAGAGGGCCGTACAGCCCTCCATGTGCTTGCCAGAGGTAGCCTGACTGCCATTAGGTACCGAGATGAGATCCTCAGACCCTTTGTGAGACCATATGCTGGTGCGGTTGGCCCTGGGTTCCTCCTAATGCACGACAATGCTAGACCTCATGTGGCTGGAGTGTGTCAGCAGTTCCTGCAAGATGAAAGCATCAATGCTATGGACTGGCTCACCCATTCCCCAGACCTGAATCCAATTGAGCAGATCTGGGACATGTCTCACATTGCACCACAAGACTGTCTGGGAGTTGGCAGATGCTTTAGTCCAGGTGTGGGAGATCCCTCAGGACCCCATCTGCCACCTCATCAGGAGCATGCCCAGGCGTTGTAGGGAGGTCATACAGGCATGTGGAGGCCACACACACCACCGAGCCTCATTTTGACTTGTTTTAAGGACATTACATCGAAGTTGGATCAGCCTGTAGTGTTTTTTTTCCACTTTAATTTTGAGTGTAACTCCAAATCCAGACCTCCATGGGTTGCTAAATTTGATTTCCATTGATAATTTTTGTGTGATTTTGTTGTCAGCACATTCAACTATGTAATGAACAAAGTATTTAATAAGAATATTTCATTCATTCAGATCTAGGATGTGTTATTTTTGTGTTCACTTTATTTTTTTGAGCACTGTATTTGAGGCTAAATCAATCTCCTCCTCTTCCTCCTCTCTCCCTCCCCGCCTCTTTTTATCTCCCTCTCCTCTTTCTCCTCTCTCCCTCTCCTTTCTCCTTCTTTCTCCTGCTTTTTCTCTACCTCTCCTCTCTCTCTCATCTTTTTCTCCTTCTCTCTCACTCTCCTTTCTTTCTCTACCTCTCCTCTCTCCCTCCCTCTCTCCTCTTTCTCTTACCCCCCTCCCCTTTCTCTCTTTCTCAGTCTCTCTCTTTCGAGAAAAGGCTGTTGGGGAACGAAGGGAAGACCCACCTGATAGAGCTGCCCCATGGTGGCACTGGTGGGGGGGATGACGTTGTTGACGAAGAAGAAAAGGGCGTCCTCGGCCCGCAGGTGGATTCTTTTCCGGATGAGGAAGTAAAACTGGCCCACTGGGGGAAAGGGCACCAAGAGGAGAGCCAAGTCACACAGGAGGGAGCGCCAAAAAACGGGGTGGGGGAGAGACCCGTTAAAAAGGGGGGAAGGTCCCCCATGGCCTGGGGGGGGCAAACCCCCTTGAATAAGCTCGCCCACTCCCCCTCCCGTCAACGAGCCTCTCTTCTCCCCCCTCACCTGTCCGGGTCTCTCACCTGTGAGGTCGGAGGGCACCAGGTACTTCTTCTTATCCAGGTCCCCTATTCGGGCCTTGGGGGCTTTTTCCACGATGACCTGACGAGGGAAAAAAGGCGGGAGAGTGAGGAAAGGGGAAGGAAGCCCAGTCCGGGAAAGTTCGGACACCCTAGGAAGAGAAGTCCGGAGGAGTGAGTGGGCGTCTCTCTAGAGACTGACCGGGACCCTGTCAGGGTACTTCTTCCGGATCTTCTCCCCCTCGGAGCGGCGCTTCTCGAAGGGGTGCTCCTCCTTGTAGACGAACTTCATGACGGCGGCAACGGACGGCGGAAGCGACGCGGCGGACAGAGAGATTTCCCCTTCACCCAAGCAACGCGCATGCGCGGTAGACCGACGCGGCGCACCGATCCGAGGGGGAAGGAGAAAGGAGTCCCGGCGAGGCGCGGCCACGCCCACCGAACGGTTCTCAGGCCCCCAACGGGCGCCGCCGGCTATTTTCGTGGTCCGGTGGCGCGAGGGATCCTGAAAGGCCTTCGGTCGTCGACGACGGGGCGGGATTCCTGGGGAGGAAACCCGTGTTTTCTCCCCGTTCGCTTGGCCCAGGCCCCGCGACGTCAGCGGACGTTGTATGGCTCTGCGTGGCCGCGTGATATACAAAATAGTCCGCAGACCCTCCGCGGTGGCAAAAAGAGCTCCAATGTGACGACAAACGGGGGGGGGGGGGCTCCAAGGAAAAAGGGGCCCGGGGCTATGAATGAAGCGGCCCTCCCACAAAAAAAAAAATCCACTCCCCTTTGAAAAAGCGAATTCCGCTCAAGCGGCGCGGAAGGACACAGTTAAGGAAGGGGAGATTAGCATCCCATCATGTGACTGACGTTACCGGGGCTCGGCCACAGCAGGTGCTAGGGGGCGGCTAGGGCAGACTACAACGTCCCTCGTTGCTTCCTGCACTCGGTTGGGATAGGTATTGTAGTCCCCCAGCGGGGTTGAAAGCTGCCCACAGCGCTGCTGGGCCAAGAGCAAGGGCCGCTACAGGGGATGATAATGGCAGCCTCTGCCTGAAACATCCCCCCCCACTTTTTTTTTTTTTTTTGCAATGTGTGTAAACCACAATCTGGGGGTTACACAACAACGGTTGTGGTTTATCAACATCCAAGGATTTGGGGGCACTAACACACAGGCATCGAGTGCAAGACATAGAATAACAGGAGTTGGAAGGTACATTTGGAGGTCATCTAGCCCAAGCCCCCTGCTCAGAACAACAGGAGTTGGAGGGGTCCTTGGAGGTCATCATCTAGTCCAACCTCCCCTGCTTGAGCAGGAGTCTCTCTATTCCAAACATTAGCCTTTGCCTAGGATCAAACTCACAAGCCTCCAGATTGTGAGGGGAGAGCTCCACCTCTAGGCCACCCCAGCTTGACACCCAAGGTTCCCTTTTTTGCAGACACAAACAGGACAGACGACCTTGCAGATGGGAAACAGTTGGTCCTCGACTTACGACCCCAACAGAGCCCTCAACATTTCTTGTTGCTAAGTGAGACTGTTGTCCGGTTTTTGTCCCCCATGTTTACGACCACCCTGGCCAAAGTTTTGTGAAACTGAATCACGAACATTATAGAAGTCGGTACCATGGTGGTGTGAAGTGAATCCATTTGACTTTTGGGTCGCAAAAGGGGATCACATGACCATCCCCCACCAGAGACGTGACAAACCATCCTAAGTGCAAGCCAGTTTGCCAAAACCTCTCAAATTGGGTTGCATCAGGAGGGAAGGAAGAGAAATAGGGAGGAATGGAGGGAGAGGGGAAAAACGGATGGATGGAAGGGGGAAGGGAGGAGAGAAGGAGGGAGGAAGAGAGAGGGGAAAGAAAGGATGAATTATGGATGGATGGATGGAAGGCAGGACTAGAGGAAGGGAGGAAAAGGAGGGAGAAAAAGGGAGGAGAGAGGGAGGGAGAAGAAGAGAGGGAGAGGAGAAAGAAGGGATGGGTGAAACATGGTCTTACATCTTTTTGTGTGGTTAACTTTGGTCCCTAAATGAACTGACGTTAAGTCGAGGACCAGCTCTAAAGGGAACCAGCCACCAGACAGCCTTGCCCTGCCCACCTTCCGCCAACTCCCTTCTGGGCGAGAAGAACGGCCAGAGAGACTGTGTTTTTCTTTCCTTTTTTTGTTTCTTTTGCTTTTCTTTTTCTCCCGTTTTTTTCCCCTCAGTCCAAGCCGGTTTCGGCTCTCCTCCTCTGAGACCCCCTGCCCCGTCCCTGAAGTCCGAGAAATAAAATTAAAAACAAAGCCATCCTGGCACCAGGAGGGGTAGGGACCCATCCGCCGCACTGATCTGAGCAGGAGGGCCAACCCACTTCCACCAAAAGAGTTGGGGTCCCGGAAGTCATTCGAAAGCTCCTTTGTGGAGCTAGCAGCCCCCTCCCCAAGATTGCAAGGGAGGAGGAGAATGGGGAAAAAACAAAACACCATGGGAAAGCTGGGGAAGGAGGCGAGGGGCTCTTCCCACTGAGCAACACAGCATCCTGGGGGAGGGGAGAGAAAATAATGAAGTCCGTCCAAGCGTCACTCGCTGCAGGTGGCACAATTTTCAACCACTTTCTTGGTGCATCCCGGCATGGTGCCCCTCTGCACGGCTGTGTCACTGCCAGTCGCCAGATATTGGGGGCACGACAGGGCAGCCGATGGACACAGGGTGAAGTCAAAATTGGAGTCACGCCCCCCCGACATCCCCCTGGCCGGCTGAGTCTGAAGGTGGGTTTTGGGGGGGCGTCGGCCGTGGCACCTGGCGAGAGGAACGGGTCCCGGGATAAGGCAGAGGCTGTGTCCAAACCCTGAAGAAAGGAGGAGCCGCTGTCACCAGAGGCGATGTTGGTGCAGGTTGCGGCTGAGCACCGACCGGATGTCCACTGTGAACCTGGAGGGAGGGAAGATTCTGATCAGGGACCTTTTCTTGCAATTCTTTCTCTCCTGTCTTCGTTATTTCACAAATAAATTCAAGGCGGCGGACAAATCCAACCCATGTATCATGGATAAGGTGGGACTAAAACTCATGGACTCCCTGGTGATTGGCCCAAAGTCACCCAGCCGACTTTCGTGCCTAAGGTGGGACTAGAACTCCCAGTCTCCTGGTGATTGGCCCAAAATCAACCTGCTAGTTTCATGCTTAAGTCAGAACTTGAACTCCCCGTCTCATGGTGATCCCTAAGGTGGGACAAGAACTCCCAGTCTCCTGGTGATTGACCCAAAGTCACCCAGCTGGCTTTCGTGCTTAAGGCGGACTAGAACTCCCAGTCTCCTGGTGATTGGCCCAAAGTTAACGTGCTGGCTTTCATGTTTAAGGCAAAACTACAAGTCCTAGTCTCCTGGTGATAGACCCAAAGTCACCCAGCTGGCTTTCGTGCCTAAGGCGGGACTAGAACTGCCAGTCTCCTGGTGATTCGTCCAAAGTCACTCAGCTGGCTTTCATTACCAAAGGTGGGACAAGAACTCCCAGTCGTCTGGTGATTGCCCAAAGTCTCCCCGATGCCATTCGTGCCTAATGCTGTATCAGAACTCCCAGTATCCTTGTAACTGGCCCAAAGTCTCCGGGATGGCATTCGTACTTAAGGCAGAACAACTCCTCCATGTGTGCTGGTGATTGGCCTAAAGTCACCCAGCTGGCTTTTGTGCCTAAGGCGGGACTAGAACTCCCAGTCTCCTGGTGATTGGCCCAAAGTCAACCTGCTGGCTTTCATGCTTAAGGCAGAACTACAACTCCCCGTCTCCTGGTGTTTGGCCTAAAGTCACCCAGCTGGTTTTTGTGCCTAAGACGGAACTAGAAGTGCCAGTCTCCTGGTGGTTGGCCCAAAGTTAACCTGCTGGCTTTCATGTTTAAGGCAGAACTACAAGTCGCTGTCTCCTGGTGATAGGCCCAAAGTCACCCAGCTGGCTTTCGTGCCTAAGGTGGGACTAGAACTCCCAGTCTCCTCGTGATTGGCCCAAAGTCTCCCGGATGGCTTTTGTGCCTAAGGTAGAACTAGAACTGCCAGTCTCCTGGTGATAGGTCCAAAATCACCCAGCTGGCTTTAGTGCCTAAGGCGGGACTAGAACTCCCAGTTTCCTGGTGATTGGCCCAAAGTCATCCAGCTGGGTTTCGTGCCAAAGGCGGTACTAGAATTCCCAGTGTCCTGGTAATAGGCCCAATCTCACACAGCTGGCTTTCGTGCTTAAGGCGGGACTAGAACTCCCAGTCTCCTCGTGATTGGCCCAAAGTCTCCCGGATGGCATTCGTAATTAAGACAGAACAACAACTCCCCGTGTCCTAGTGTTAGGTCCAAAGTCACACAGCTGGCTTTCGTGCGTAAGGCAGTACTAGAACTCCGTCTCCTGGTGATAGGCCCAAAGTTTCCCAGAAGGCATTCGTACTTAAGGCAGAACAACAACTCCGTGTGTCCTGGTGATAGGCCGAAAGTCACCCAGCTGTCTTTCGTACCTAAGGCAGTACTAGAACTCCCTGTCTCCTGGTGATAGGCCCAAAGTAACTCAGCTGGCTTTTGTGCCGAAGGCGGAACTAGAATTCCCAGTCTCCTTGTGATTGGCCCAAAGTCAACCTGCTGGTTTTCATGTTTACGGCAGAACTACAACTCCCCATCTCCTGGTGATAGGCCCAAGGTCACCCAGCTGGCATTCGTGCCTAAGGTGGGACTAGAACTCCCAGTCTCCTGGTGCTTGGCCCAAAGTCTCCTGGATGGCATTCATACTTAAGACAGAACTACTACTCCGCGTGTCCTGGTGATAGGCCGAAAGTCACCCAGATGGCTTTTGTGCCTAAGGTGGGACTAGAACTCCCAGTCTCCTGGTGATTGACCCATTCTCCTATGAGCTGCTTGGAGCATCCAGCGATGGGAGGTGCTTCAGTCTCTGCTTGCTTAGGCTGAGCTCGAATCTAGGAACGCTCCTCCTTCATCATGTGACTCTTGCAGGGCTTTCCCCAGTTTTTGCTCAGCCTCGCGCGAGACAGGCTGTTCTCCTCTTTGCTCCTTGGCCGAAGTAGGAAATATTGGATTCTCTTAACTCTCAATCAGCATTACTTCAGTTTTATTCAGGTTTGATTTTATTCTCCTTAGCCTGCACAATTGTTGCAATTGGCTCTCTTGCCATTAAGGGGAAGCGCATTTCGCCCCCAAGGGAGGCAAAGGGAGGGCCAGTAGCGATCATCGCACTACCTCCCATAGCCAAAAACCCCTTCTCTCTCTCTCTGCCTTAATTTGTTGTCACTGTGCCAATTGCTCCGTTTCAGTGTGCTTTGTATTTGCTCCATTTGAGCCGTTCCTCATTTTCCCCCCACTCTCGAACGCCGTTTTTCCTTTAGTTTACTTTTGCTGTTACTTTAAGGAGAAAGATCATTCTCTCCTTCTGGCCCCTCTCTAAGCCGAGCTTAGCTTGCCAGGTGGGGAAAACGCTGTTGGAAGGCACATCGTCATTGCGGCCGCCATTTTGGAGGCTGTCTCGTGGCGCACGCCATTTTGTTTTTCCCATTTCTGAAGCTGTGAGTGGAAAATTCTCAAAACACCAGGCCCCCGCCTGGCTTTGTTTCTGCAGCTTTTATTCCAGATTACCTTGGCTGTATTTAACTGGAGTCTTGTTGGCCAGCCTCGCAGCTTCTCCAGCAGCACAGCAGCTGCACCCAGGCCTCGTGTCAGCCTGTGCAGAGGCTGCTACAGGCCCTATCCTTAACTCAACTGGGCCTAGGCGTTTTGATATCCGACTTATTGGCTTTCTTCTGTTATCCCAGGAGCAGGGATAGAAACATAACTCAAACTTGATTATAGCATTTATTCATATTTGACAGTATAATATTTCAAACTTAAAAATATTATCACTGAGGTATGGCTCAATTCTCTCCTCCTTGGCTACCTTACATATCGATCGATCGATCGATCGATCGATAGATAGATAGATAAAAAGGAAGGAGAGAACAGAAAGACAAATCTTTCTAAAAGGGGGAGGTAATACTGATCAGGGACACCGTCTTGCCAGATCGGGCCCTGGGCGTGCCAACCGCCTCATTTCATTTCTTTATCTTACTCCAGCCATATTTAGGCCATTGCAATGGCAGATGGCAATACCTCGAGAGGACCTTCTTTGAAGGCAAAAGCCAAAACACACCACCTGCGCAAGCAGGCTAAGGAGACCTCCAAAGCGGCCGAGAGGGATGCCCTAAGGCGCCACAAGGCCCTGCAAAAGGAAATAGAAAGGAGATCTAAGAAAGCACCCAAGGTGCCTCAGGTTCCTCCATCCTCCAGTCCCTCTACCTCTGCTCAACCTCCCCCCCCAGATGTTTCCTTCTCCTCCAGGCACAGCTTGCCACCTCAGGAACAACAGGCTCTGACTCCTGAAACATTGGCCAGAGGGGCTCTAGAGGCCACCTTCACCCCAACTGCTGCCAGTCTCCACCAAGAGGAGTCTCTACCTGAGGAGATCCCTGAGAAGATAAGATCCTGGATGGAGTTGGCTATTCGCCAAGGAATCGCTTCTGGCATCCAGCAAGCCACCAGGCCCAGTCTGTACCCGGTAGGCTCCGAACAGGAATCTCACTCTGTGAGATCCCTACCCAGGTCTGAACAACCTTTGGCTCAGGTGCCCTTACATAGGGAACCCCCCCTCCAAGGGCAGGAGGAGGAGATGGAAGAGGGGGAGGAAGGTGATCAGCTCATGGACCCTCACAACTTCGATCTGGGGTCCATACACTATAGTGAACCCCTATCAGATATGGATCCCCTAGAGGACGAAATGTCCGAGGATGAGGGGCTCATCCCTGACCAGCCCGTTTTCACGGGCCTCTTTAAGCCGCAACTATTCAAATCCTTATTGTATAAGGCCAAAAATATCTCAGGTTTGAGTAAGCAACCCTCCTCAGCCCACCCCACCCACTCTGGGGAGGGACCTGAAGACCTCATTTTTAACCAACCAGTGGTAGAGTCCGAGACTATTCCAGCTCCCCCTGTCCTTGCAGATCTGGTCCAAAAACAACTGGCGTCTATAGGGGTCCCCCCAGCCCCCTCCAATCACGACAAAAAAAATTTCAATCTAGATCCGGATTTCTCTAATCTGTTGAACACCCCGGAGGTCGACGAGCCCATTGTGGGCCTGGCATCCTCCTCGACTCCTACTGAGGCCTTAGAAGCCCTAAAACCGGAGGAAAAGCGAGCCGAGCTGGCCCTGCGCACGGCCCATCAGTCGGACGCATGGGCCATAAGATCGGCTACGGCCGCATCTTTCTTCACTAGGTCCTCTATTAGATGGTTGTGCCAGCTTAGACAGCATGTCCCCGCCTCCAACACCAGGGCACACCAGGACATTGCTAAGATCACCGCCGCAGCGGAGTTTTCTGCAGACGCTACTTTTCACTCCGTCAAATTCTCTGCCAGGGCAATTACATCGCACGCCCAGGCCCGCCGGCTACTATGGCTCAGATACTGGCAGGCGGATTTTAAAAACAAAGCCAAGCTGGCCTCCTCTCCCTTAGTGGGGGGCAAGCTATTCGGCCACTCCCTGGACCCCTTACTTATGGAGACAAGGAACAAAAAGAAATTCCTCCCTTCCCTCACCCGAAGGTCAGACTCCAGACAGCTGCAGCCCTTTCGGAGGGGTTCCTTTCGGCCCTCCTACCAGGCCCCTTTCTCTCCCAAATATCAGAGGCCCCCCTCTTTCAGACCGGGCCAATTCCAGGATCGACCCGACTCGGGAGACAGGAGTAGGAGGGGCGGCCAATATAAAAGGCCTTTCCGGGGTCCGGAAGCAGACCTTTCCGACATTCCAGGTAGACATGACAACTCTATCCCCATTGGCGGGCATCTAAAGTCGTTTGCCAACATATGGGATTCTTCCACTTCCGACTCTTGGGTCAGGGACACCATTAGATTTGGCCTTGCCCTCGACTTCCACTCCACCCCCCCAAATTTCTTTATGTCATCTCCCCCCTCCAAAGACCCAATTAAACGCAATCTGATGACTTCCGCCATCCAGCATCTGCTCAACATTAGGGCCATCCAACCTGTTCAACCAGACCAACGAGATCGGGGCTTTTATTCCCACCTCTTCATCGTTCCTAAACACTTGGGGGGATAGCGGGCCATCTTAGATTTGAAGCGACTTAACCGCTTTTTAACCTACCGCAAGTTCAAAATGCACTCCCTTCAATCTATATTACTGGGGATCAGACAGGGAGACTTTCTCACATCCATAGACTTAACAGAAGCCTACCTCCATATCGCCATTCGGATTTCCCACTCCAAATTCCTAAGGTTCTGTTACAATAACCAACACTTCGAGTACGTGGCCCTTCCCTTCGGACTAGCCTCCGCCCCCAGGACCTTTACCAAGGTCCTGGCTGCCCTGGCGGCTCATATCAGAAATACCCCCATCCATCTCCAATGTTACCGTGATGATATTTGGTCCAATCATCTATTAATCAGGCAGTCAAGGACACCCAGACAACTTTAGATTCCCTTCAAGATCATGGGTTCCTCATAAACTGGAAAAAGAACCAGTTATTTCCCTCCACTCAGATAACCCACTTGGGGGCTATTATCAACACAGTGGAGAGTAAGGTTTACCTATCCTCAGAAAGACTCCTTAGTATTCAGAAATTGGTTAAAGAAATTAGGCACCGCAAGAAGGTGCCCTTATTGGAATTGTCAAAATTACTGGGGAAAATGATTTCCTGCATCTCTATTGTTCCCTGGGCCCGTCTCCACACCAGATCCTTACAATGGTTCCTGCTCCCATACCAGAGATCCGGAAGAAGCAATTCCAAGTCCCCAGTCAGGGTCCCGCCCAAGGTCCTCACGTCCCTCCTCTGGTGGACAAGACCACTCATCAACAAGGGCTGCTTCTTCAAGGAACCTCAAAGGCTATTACCACGGATGCCAGCCTATCCGGATGGGGTGCCCACTTCCAGTCTCTCTCATCCCAGGGGAGATGGACTCCAATAGAAAAATCGTGCAGTATAAACTGGCTGGAGCTTGACGCTGTTCTCCTGGCCCTGCGCAGCTTCCTCCCCCAGGTACGCGGGCAACACGTCCTCATTTTGACAGACGACATCACAGCCAAAGCACAGATCAACAAGCAAGGGGGCACACGTTCAATCCAGCTGATGAAGGAAGCCGAGCGTCTCTGTCGCTGGGCAGAGACCAACATTCTGTCCATCAAGGCAGAGCACATATCAGGGCTATCAAACATCCAGGCAGACTGGTTGAGCAGGGCCACCATAGACCACTCGGAGTGGCGCCTCCATCCATCCCTGTTTACAGAGGCAACAAGGATATTCGGGAAACCAGTGATAGACCTGTTTGCCTCCCCCCTCAATACCCAGCTCCCCAGATTCCTTTCAAGATACCCGTCCCAAGGAGCGGAGAATCACAACGCGCTCCGCTGCCCATGGCCCTCGGGGCTCCTCTATGTGTTCCCTCCTCTGGCTCTGGTACCCAGGGTAATCCAAAAGCTCCTCCACGAAAAGGCGGAGTTGCTCCTGGTAGCTCCCTACTGGCCCAGACGGCTGTGGTTTGCGGACCTCCGCACTCTCTCAGTGCCGCCCCCCACCCCCCGGAGGATCCCTCCAGACAGGATTTCCCTGTCCCAAGGGCCCCTCCTGCACCCGGACCCACAATGGCTCCAGCTGACCGCCTGGAGGTTGAGCGGAGCACTTTGAGGAAAGGTCAGCTCTCAAATAAAGTCATTGACACCATCCTAGCTGCCAGGCGACCATCAACAATCCAAATTTATAATGCCACATGGGCGATCTTCTGTCGTTGGTGCAACAAGCTTCAGATCAACCCAGTTTCTCCCTCCATAGCTCAAATTTTAGAATTCCTCCAGGAGGGACTTGACAAGGGGTTGTCCCCTAACACGATAAGGCATCAGGTAGCTGCCCTGTCTTCTGTCCTTTCTTATGAGGGTCTCAGTTCCCTCTCTCACCACGCCCTCATCCGAGCCTTCCTTAGAGGGGCTACCAATTTACGTCCCCCCACCCCCAGCCCACCGTTATCACACCTGGGACCTCAATAAAGTCCTCCTCTCCCTCACCAAAGAGCCTTTCGAGCCCTTGAGGGAAACGGGTCTCCAATTCCTAACATAAAAAGTAGTTTTCTTGGTGGCCATTACATCAGCCCGACGTATCTCAGAAATAGCAGCCCTGTCTTGTCAGGCAAGACCTCTGTGTCTTTCACGCAGATAGGGTGATCCTCCGACCCGACCCCACCTTTCTGCCAAAGGTTAATTCGGCTTTCCACAGAGCCCAGGAGTTTATCCTCCCCAATTTTTGTCCCAATCCGTCACAGGAAAGGGAACAACAATGGCACAAACTCGATGTAAGACGCGCCCTGCGTATTTACATCAAACGTACAAAGCCCTTCAGGAAGTCTGAGGCCCTATTTTTGTCTTTCCAACCCAAAACACTGGGTCACAGGGTGTCATCTTCTACCATAGGACGATGGATTAGGACGGCCATAGCCAAATCGTATCTGTCCCAAGCCCTTCAAGTTCCTAAGGGCATAACAGCCCATTCAACCAGGAGCACAGCCACCTCTGCGGCCTGGGCTACCCAGGCACCAATAATCGAAATATGCCAGGCTGCGACTTGGGCCTCACCTTCCCCCTTCATTCGGCACTATAAAATCGATGTGTTTGCTTCCGCGGAGGCTTCATTTGGCAGGCGGGTCCTGCAGTGTGTTCTTGGGGACCCTAGGGAGACTCAGGACCAGACGGAGTCCCTCCCTTAGGACAGGCCAAGCTTTGGTATGTCCCATCTCTGGATGCTCCGAGCAACTCATAGGAGAAGGGGCGTTGGTACTAACCTGATACGCCCTTTCTATTTGAGCTGCGAGGAGCATCCAGCCCCACCCTAATTTCCGTCCGGTGGGGGCCTCTCTTCTCGACCAAGGACCAAAATTATTTAGGTGATAGGGATAGGAGCAACCTTTTTTTTTCCTCTCACCTTCACAAAACTGGGGAACACCCTGGAAGAGTCACATGATGAAGGAGTATTCCTCAATTCGAGCTCAGCCTAAGCAAGCAGAGACTGAGGCACCTCCCATCTCTGGATGCTCCTCGCAGCTCAAATAGAAAGGGCGTATCAGTTAAGTACCAACGCCCCAAGTCACCCAGCTGGCTTTCGTGCCTAAGGCGGGACTAGAACTCCCTGTCTCCTGGTGATAGGCCCAAAGTCACCAAGCTGGCTTTCGTGCCAAAGGCGGAACTAGAATGCCCAGTTTCCTGGTGATAGGCCCAAGGTCATCCAGCTGGGTTTCGCTCCGAAGGCAGAACTAGAATTCCCAGTCTCCTGGTAATAGGCCCAATCTCCCACAGCTGACTTTCGTGCTTAAGGCGGGACTAGAACACCCAGTCGCCTGGAGATTGGCCCAAAGTCACCCAGCTGGCTTTTATGCCTAAGGCGGGACTAGAACTCCCTGTCTCCTGGTGATAGGCCCAAAGTCACACAGCTGGCTTTCGTGCCGAAGGCGGAACTAGTATTCCCAGGCTCCTGGGGACTGGCCCAAAGTCAACCTGCTGGCTCTGCTGTTTAAGGCAGTACTACAAGTCCCCATCTCCTGGTGATAGGCCCAAAGGTACCCAGCTGGCTTTCATGCTTAAGGCAGAACTACAACTCCCAGTCTCCTGGTGTTTGGCCCAAAGTCTCCCGGATGGCATTCGTACTTAAGACAGAACAACAACTCCACGTGTCCTAGTGATAGACCGAAAGTCACCAAGCTGTCTTTCCTGCCTAAGGCAGTAGTAGAACTTCCAGTCTCCTGGTGATTGGCCCAAAGTCTCCCGGATGGCATTCGTGCCTAAGGCGGGACTAGAACTCCCAGTCTCCTGGTGATAGGCCCAAAGTCATCCAGCTGGCTTTCGTGCCCAAGCCGGAACTAGAATTCCCAGTCTCCTGGTGATTGGCCCAAAGTCACCCAGCTGGCTTTCATGACTAAGGTGGGACTAAAGCTCCCTCTCTTCTGGCATCTATCCAGGTGCCTGGGCCTCCGAAGTCCAAACACCTGCAAGCTATCCCTAGGACATGCTGCCAAGATGCTGCTTGGGGCTGGGACCACCCCCTCCCTTTCTGTATGAAGCCCCCCCTTCCTGTCATTCCCCTGGTGGAGTCTGACTCTGAGGAAGTGGAGGAAGAGCCAACAGGGAGTGGGCATGTGGCTCCAGAGGTGGTGGAGGCGGCTTGGGAAGGGCAGAGACTGGCTGAGCAGTCAGAGGAGGATCCAGGCCCATCCTCTATCCATCCTAGGTCACAGGGAGGATAGGATCAGGGAAAAGCAAGGTCTACTCAAGAGGAGATTACCATGATCCTCCTGCTCAAGAAGGGGGAGTAGTTCCACTGGGGTGCTGAGGAGCAGGTAGCTTTTGAGGCATTGAAAGTCGCCTTTGCTTCTGAGCCTATCCTCAAACACCCTGATCCAGGCCAGCCATTTGTTGTGGAAACAGATGCTTCCAATGTGGGTGTTGGAGCAGTGCTCCTCCAGGCCTATGCTCCCGCAGGCACCTTGTTCCCATTCGCTTATTATTCCCGGAACTTGTCGGCTCCAGAGCGCAACTATACGATTTGGGACAAGGAGCTATTGGCGGTTAAGGTCGCTTTTGAGACATGGTGGCACTACCTGGAGGGGGCCTCATTACCAAATCGAGGTTCGGATGGATTATTGCAATTTGGAACACCTACGTACAGCTCAGACATTGAACCAGCCTCAGGTGAGATGTTCCTTATTCTTTGCTCGATTTGATTTCCAGATGACCTATGTTCTGAGTGAAGGGAATCAATGCGCCAACGCCCTATCTCGGAAGCCTGAGTATACCCGAAGGGAAGATAAAATCTTGCCAGTGGTTCCGTTGGAACGGTTTGCGGCCACCAAGGAACCTGTGGACCTCCGAGTGAGGATTCAGGAGGCACAGTGGCAGGACCCATTTGTGGCAGCTCAACATTGAGAATTGGATGAAAATGGGAGACGAGAGACTCCTTGGGCGTATATTGGGGTCCTGTTGCGGTTCTGTGATCGCATTTACATGCCTGGAGGTCCTCTTCATGGCCTTATCCTACTCCAATGTCATGATAGTCCAGTGGTGGGATACTTTGGGGTGTTCAAAACACTGCACCTCATCTCTAGGACATTTTGGTGGCCGAGACTTAAACAAGATGTGTCGGGATATGTGGCGTCCTGTGGGATCTGTCCCCAAGCCAAGTATGCTCCTGGTGCATCTCCTGGTCTCTTGCAGCCCTTGTCCACGCCAGAATGACCATGGGTGGCAATTTCTTTGGATTTCATCATTGAGTTACCACCATAGAATGGTGCCACAACCATTTTGGTGGTGGTGGATATGTTGACTAAAATGGCCCACTTTATTCCATGTGCAGGTCTTCCATCGGCCAAGATAATGGCTCAATTGTTTATCTCCCATGTTTTCCGGTTGCATGGGTTACCAGACCGCATGGTATCATATCGGGGGGTACAATTTACGGCATGCTTCTAGTAGACCCTACTTGCAAAACTGCAGGTTCAGGCATGTTTGTCGTCTGCTCATCACCCCGAAACTGATGGGGGGACAGAGAGTGAATGCTATTTTGGAGCAGTACCTCCACTGTTTCAGCAATACTCAACAATTGGGTGGAGGTGCTGCCAGTGGCGGAGTTCGCTTATAACAATGCTCAACATGCATCCACCCATGTGTCCCCTTTCTTTGCTAACTATGGGTTTCATCCACAACTTTTCCCTTTAGCCCCATCTGATTCCCCAGTTCCGGCAGTGGCTATGTTTTTGCAGGAGTTAAAAGCTGTGCATCACATGGTCCGCGATTAGCTAGAGAGCCAAGGAAGACTATAAAGTTTGCACACTGACATCGTTGCGATGTTCCACCTTTAGCGGTCGGTGATCGGGTTTGGCTCTCTATTTTTACCAACGACGCGACCATTGAAAAAGCTCGATCTCTGTTACTTGGGACCTTTTCTGGTCGAGGCGGTGATCAATCCTGTGGCTTATCGTCTCTCCCTGCCACGGACCATGTGTATCCATCCTGTTTTTAATCATTCCGTTAGTCCCTGCCTCGCCCGACAGTCCGCATCGACCGGCTCCATCACTGCCGGCCCCAGTAGCCCCTCTGGGAGAGTAGGAATACGAAGTGGATAGCATCTGAGATTCACGCCAGTTGCGGGGCCGATTTCAGTATTTGGTGGCATGGAAAGGTTATGGACCAGAGGACTTCACCTGGGTCGATGCCACTGATGTTCATGCTCCTCATTTGGTCTAGGACTTTCATGCTCGGTTTCCTCAATGTCCTTGTCCGCCTGGTCCTGGGGGAGGGCCCTGTGGGGGGGGGGGGGGGATAGTGTCATGCCCCTGGTGGAGACTCTGAGGAAGAGGAGGAACAGCCAACGGAGTAGGAGTGTGGCTCCAGACGTGGTAGAGGAGGCTGGGGAAGGACAGAAGCCAGCTGAGCAGTCAGAGGAGGATCCACGCTCATCCCCTATCCATCCTAGGTCATGCAGGGAGGAGAGGATCAGGGAAAAGCGAGGTCTGCTCAAGAGATTACCAGGATCCTCGTGGCTTGCAGGTGGAAGCTATGTACGTAAGTTGCACAGTTAGAATTGAAGTCAGTTAGTGTTCACCTTGAAAGAAGCTTATACTTGCTGGCATTCTTCCCATGGACTTTTCTCGGTTATTTTCCTGGACTTTATAATTAGTTACCTCAGCTTGCTTCAGAACTCTCATCAATGCGGTTTGTTTTGGTTTTTCTTTTTGCCTCATTATTTACTTTTGTGACTTTAAACTGTGCCTAATAAAACAGTGAAGTTGAAGGCTTTACCAGACTTTAATATATGTTTTGGGTTATTTTGAGAGACTACGGGTCATCACACTTCCCCTCCCTCCAAGGCCAAGACACCTCCTGTAGCCAGGGCTCTTACCTCAAGGCATCGAGCATGGGGAGGAGGTTCAGGAGCGCAGTGTCCCCGGGGTCGCTGAACCACGACTTGATGGGGATCGCGTTATCTGCCAGAGAGAAAAGCAAGCACCTCATTCACCCAACCCAAGCAGAGACCATTGGAAGCCCGGGGGTCAGCCATATCCATATTCTGGGCTCCCCCGAGGCTATGCGGATGGGTCTGAAGCCTGGGAAAAAAAGCGGGGCAGCAGCCCTCTTCCACCAAACCTACAGCAGAGGGTTGTGTAAACATGGCCCCTTTAAAACCTGTGGACTTCCACTCGGAGTAACTTTCTTAACAGTTGGAGGGTATGCAGTAGATGTAATATATCTTGACTTCAGAAAAGAGCAGCTGGGGAATTCTGGGAGTTGAAGTCCATAGGTATTAAATCAGGGATCTCCAACCTTGGCCACTTTTAAGACGTGTGGACTTCAACTCCCAGAATTCCCCAGTAAGTCATGTAGGGTAACTTTCTTAAGAGATGGTGGGTATGCTTAATATATCTTGAGTTGAGCAAAGTGGGGGGAAAAAGAGCTGGCTGGGGAATTTTGGGAGTTGTAGTCCACAAGTCTTAAAAGGGCCACATTTGCAGACCCCTTGTAAGGTCCAAAGAGACCACATGCCCCCAAAGAATTGCTTATGGACACCATCCCCACACCAAATTCCCTCTCTTCAGGAAGCCCTCTTCCACATTTTCCCTACCCCACCTGTTTTATTATGTTATTTACATCTGCACAACTCAAGGTGGAAAACTCTATCTAATCCTCCTTCCTATTTCCCCCCTCCAATAATAAGCCTGTGAGTTTGAGAAAGGTCCTGGCCCAAAGGCGCCCAGCTGACTTTCCATCCTTACAGCGAGACTAGAACTCACCATCTCCTGGGGATTGGCTTATATTCAACCAGCCACCTTCCCCCACCCCCCCAACCACCAGCCAGTGAGGGGTTGAGAAAACGACTGGTCCAAAGTCACCCAGTGTATTTTCATGGAGAAGGCAAAACTAGAACTCTCTGGTTCCTAGTGATTGGCCCAAAGTCACCCAACCAGCTCCCACTCCCCACATGTAACAAGCACCCAGTGAGGTTGCCTGGTGACTGGTCCAAAGTCACCCAGTTTTCATGGATAAGGCAAAACTAGAACTCTCCGTCTCCTAGCAATTGTCACCCAGCTGGCTTTCATGTCTAAAACAGGACTAGAATTCACCGTCTCCCGGTTTCCCGGTTTCCTACCTGATGCCGTAACTACTATATCTACCCCTCTTAAACATCACTCATGTCTCCCACTCCCTGTCTTCTCTCCAAGCTCAAAAGCCCTTGGGATCTACTCAGTCATAACCATTTCTTTGCCCTTCTGGAGATCATCTCCATTTCTTGGATCTTGTCATGCCCCTGGTAGAGACTGACTCTGCTGGAGAGGAGGAACAGCCGACAGGGAGTGGAAGTGTGGCTCCAGGGGGTGTTGAAGAGGCTGGGGAAGGGCAGAGGCCATCTGGGCAGTCAGAGGAGGACCCAGGCCCATCCCCTCTCTATCCTAGGGCAGGCAGGGAGGAGAGGATCAAGGAGAGACATGGTCTACTCAGGAGGAGAGGGCCTTGATCCTCTTCATGGGCTGCAGCTGTGACAACTGAATAAGATGATAGACATGCGTATGGGCGAGTGCTGGAAACAAAGCGTGGAAATATCTCTAGTTTATGGTTCCTCTCGGAGTTTGGCATCCTTCCCAGTGTGTGTTCTGTTATCTGTGGACGTCCTCCAGCCTTTATCTTGCCTGGTTTGTGTTGCTTGCTGGTTTGTGTTGTTTTCCATCAAGAATATTTGGAGCTTGGAAGCAAAGTGAAGGAATAAAAGGGGCTTCACCTGTTTTTTGTGACTTTTTATTTGGTATCCCACCCTGGGTCATCACAGATCTCTTTCCTAAGTCTAGCTACCTAATTTAAATCCAGGAGGAGGAGGGAGGGCTTCCTTTTGGCTACGCCTGTGTGCTTGAGAACCCAGAAGGCTGGGCCACTTTAGCTTTTGTTCAGCTTCTCGTTTTTTGCCAAGTTCCTACCACTCATTTCCATGAAGGCCAAGACGGCCATGGAAAACTCAAGATGCTTCTCATCACCGGTGCAAATAGGAAATGACTTGCAGATTAAGTTTCCCTCGCAGGAAAAGTTCGAATCCACCTCCTCCTCTTCCTCCTCTCTGCAAACCCCACTCCCTTCTAGCACTGATAATACACTTCCTCCTCCTCTTCTCCTCCTCCTCCTTTCCACAAACCCTTTTAGCTCCTCCTCCTATTCTTCCTCCTCCACCTCCTCCCCACAAACCCTCCCTTCTAGTATTGACAATGTTCTCTAGTTGGGGCATAAAACGTCTGCAAGAAAATAACCCAGCTCAGAGCACCAAGGATCCCTCAGTTCCCCTCTTCCTCCTCCTCTTCCTTTCCACAAACCCTCCTTATAGCTCCTCCTCTTCTTCTTCCCTCCTTTTCCTCTCTGCAACCCCCCCCTCCATTCTAGCCCTGATGATGTTCCCTAGTTGAGTCATGAAATGTCTGCAAGGAAACCACCCAGGTCAGAGATCCCCTAAGGACCCCACAATCTTCCTCTTCTTCCTTCCTCCCCCTTTTCCTCCACTCTGCAAACCCCACTCCGTTCAAACCCTGATGATGGTTACCCAGAAGGGGTGGTGGTGTCATGAAAAGGTTCTGTGAGGAAACAGCCTGGCTCAGAGAACACCCAGGGACCCCACAAAACTTAAATTTTTTAAAAAAAAGCATGGAAAAAGAAACCACCCCTCCAAGGCTCTTGCCTGGATGGCTCCTGTAGGCTCCTGGGGAATTGTCCAAGATGACAATGCTGGACAGGTCATTGTGGACCACAGAAAGGTCTTTGATGTAACTGCCCAGTTCCAAAGTGCAGTGCTGGGGGAGACGACAAAAAACAGAGAGGGTGAAAAAACAGCCAAGCAGGAAGGGCGGCAGCTCAGGAGCCCTGGGTGGGGTGGGGGCCTCGGGCTCCAGGTGAGGGGAAGGTGTCTGTGTGGCCACTCACCTGCCTGTAGTATCTCCTCCTGAGGATGCTCCTGTTGTTATCTAGCTTGTCTGCTACAGCCGAGCCGTAGATTTCCATGCTGGCTGTGAAGACCACGAGCTCATACCACTGGCTCACCTGAGAAGAGGAAGAGGAGAGGGAGGAGGAGGAGAGGGAGGAAGAGGGAGGAGGAAAAGGAGAGAAGTAGAAGTGGTGGAGAAGAGGAGGAGGGGGGGAGGAGAAGGAGAGGAAGAAGAGAGGGAGGAGCAGGAGAGGAGGAAGGAGAGGAGGAAAGAAGAAGAGGAGAGGAAGAGGAGGAGAGAAGAGGAGGAAGGAGGAGGAGGAGAGGAGAGGGAGGAGGAGAGAGGAGGAAGAGAGGAGGAGAGGGAGGAGGGAGAGGAGGAAGAAGAGAGGGAGGAGGAGGAAAAAAGGTGAGAGTGCTTTTCTTACAGAGATTCATTCCGAGACTCCAAAGACCAAGGGAGGACAACTATGGCAACTTTCAAGCATGGCTGGTTGAGGAATTCTGGGAGTTGAAGTCCCCAAGTCTGAAAGGGGTCACGTTAAACCCCCCACCCTCCCTCGGCTCCACAACCTCCACAACTTTTAAGCCATGTGGAGTTCCAACTCCCAGAATTCCCCAGCCAGCCATGCCGGATTCATCCGCACAATGCAGGTGGTCCTTGACTTACGACCCTCAATGGAGGCCGGGACATTTTAGGTGGCTTCAGCGAGAAATTGGTGAAGGGAGCGATTGCCCCATTTTTTTATGACTTTTCCTGACCCGGTTAAGCCGTACCGCCGTTGTGAAGGGAATCCGGCTTCTTCCTGCATCAACTTGGCTCGCTGGAAGGGTTGCAAAAAAAGGAGCATCCCACGACACATACCCCCCTCCCCCTCCGGGATGCTGAGGCCGTCATAACTCCGAGTCACTTGCCAAGCAAGCCTGAACTTTGATCCCGTGACCACGGGGATGGTCAAGGGTGAAAAAGTGATCCTTAAGTCCAGTTTTTTTCCGTGCCGTTGTCGCCTTCAAACGGTCCCTAAACGAATGGTCATAAGTCAAGGGCAGCCTGGAAAGCCGGTCGTTAAGCAAATCCAGCTTCCCCACCTCCACTTTGCTTGTCCGAAGGTCGCAAATGGGGATGCTGTGACCATCATAATTTTGGCGGGTTTTTTAAAAGTTTTTAATATGTAAGTTTTCCTTTGACATAGATGCAAGTGCTTAATAGACAGTGTACTGTCAGAGTCAATTTACAAAAAATATACAGTCCAAGCAGTAAGAACCTTCTTCGCTTATGTAGAATGCCTATTCTTCTCATTTCTAAGTGCTACCTGTGTTATCTAACCGTGGGCGAAACAACCTGTCAACTCATAAAACATTCCTAGGCCTGTTTTAGTAGTTGCCATAATAAAAAGAAGGGGGGGAAGGAAGGAAATCTGGGAGGGGGAGAGAGAGAGGGAGGGAGGGAGGGAGAGTGAAAGAGAAAAAGAGTCAGACAGAGTGAAGAGAAAGAAAGAAAAAAAGCAGACAGACAGAAAGAGTGAAAGAGACACACAGAGAGAGACAGACAGAGACACAGAGAGAGTGAAGAGACAGACAGAGAGAAACACACACACACACAAAGAGAGACAGACAGACAGACAGACAAAGAGTGAAAGAGACACACCCAGAGAGAGAAAGAGACAGAGAGAGACAGAGCCTGAGCTACCTGTCAGTCTTCTGATGGAGAGTCAACAGCCCCCAGGACTGGAGATGGCTGAT
Source organism: Pseudonaja textilis (assembly GCF_900518735.1). The sequence continues at coordinate 25,938 of NW_020769527.1, read as the reverse complement.
GCGGAAGAGGAAGAACAGCTGGGTCTGACACGCAGAAGGCAGAGTAGAGGAGTGGAAATCTATGGGCCAGTCCTCGGGACAGAAGAGCCACCACTGCTAGCAAACCCCACCCTAGCTCTGGGGATAAAAGGCAGGGGGCGGAGACGAAGAGGTGTGGCAGACAACTATTCATCTTCTGGCAGGACGAGCCTGCAAGAGAAACTTTTTGCTGGAGTTGCCAGCAAAGGAATCTTTTGATTTCCCATCAGAGGGTTTGTCGTTTGGGAAGCTGGGTCAGAACAGACCTCCCGAATCATTGTGTGTTTCGTGTGTGTTTGAGGGGAACTGTCGCATCCGTAGTCAAGGCACTGTCATCAGAAATGCGCGTGCGCACACACACACACACACACACACACAGAGCGTGCTTACCACTTCTAGAAAAAAGTCAACGTGCGGCCTCTTATGTACAAAAAAGCGGACAGGATGCTTATCTATGACGACCTGGGGAAAGGAACGGTCATTAGAAAAAGGAACGGTCAAAGAGCCACGAAGTGCACGGACAGCCAGCACTGACAAAACTCAGGAAATTGTTCAACCAAATCACACCCATTTCCCAGAACCAAACTACTGAGGGCCCCAGGTAAACCTACAGAACTGGTTACCTAAGACCACAACTTCAGCCCGTCCAATCTGGTAGGCAGGGAAGGTAGAGCAATAGGAATTATATACCACTTCACGGTGCCTTGCAGACTGTTGTCAACTCATAAATGTTGTACCTTTTGACTCTTGACGGATGTATCTTTTATGTACACTGAGAGCTTATGCACCGAAGACAAATTCCTTGTGTGTTCAATCACACTTCGCCAATAAAAAATTATGTTCTATTCTGTTCTATTCTTATTCATATTCTATATTTTATTATTCATTCTATTCTATTCCATTTCATTAATAACCTATGATTATCACTAAGTACTGTATCTTATGATTCTTGATGAATGTATTGGTGCTTATGCACTGAAGACAAATTCCTTGGGTGTCCAATCACACTTGGCCAATAAAAGAATTATTCTATTCTGTTCTGCTCTGCTCTCTCTATATTCTATTCTTCTATTCTATTCTATTCTATTCTATTCTATTCTATTCTATTCTATTCTATATTCTTATATCGATTCTTACTATGTTACAGAGCCCAATTATGACATTGAACATGTAAACAAGCTAAATTCACTACTAACATGGGCAACATCCTGCCCACACACTTTTATCTTTCTTGGTGACTTCAATCTACCTCACATTAACTGGACCCTAAATGAATGTAAAACTGAACCCATACATGCGACCTTCTACAATGCTGTAACAAACCTGGAACTGGAACAACTAATAACCAACAATACTAGACTTAACAACTGCCTCGATCTCAACTTCTGCAATGGTTTGAATTTAATTTATGGAATACAAATTAAAGAACCCTTTTCCAACAGTGACCACAGCATGATTGACTTTTGTCTCAACATACGTCCACACAAAAAATCAACACAACAATGTGATCCCCAATTATAACTTCAAAAAAGGTAACTATGATCTTATAGACAACAATCTCTCATCCTTTGATTGGCAATTTCTATTCACTGGATGCAATCCTGTTGAAGACCATTACAACATATTTTTACTTGAAGTCAAAAGAGTCATCAAATTATATGTACCAATAACAACTCCAAAAACCAGAAAAAAACAGATTACCCATAACAATAAGGAAAGTTCAATCCAAAAAGAGATCACTTTGGCAGAAAAACAAAACTGGTCACGTTGCCAACTTCAAAAGCCGATACAAAAATTTATGCCACCAGATAAAGACTGAATGCACCAATTATCACATTAAACAAGAGGAAAACCTTCTATGCACCAATTCCACCCGTGCTTTCTACAACTTTGTAAACAACAAACTAAAAGACTCAAGGTTCATCCCACCCCTGAAAGGACCTAATGGTAAAGACTGCAACGACGACACTATTAAAGCCAACCTCTTTAACACATTCTTTGGCTCAGTATTTGTAAACAGCAATGGATCATGCCCAGTATTTCCTAGTCGAACCACAGATAACTACAATGATCTAATACATATCAATTTTATAGAAGACAATGTTGAAAAAGCACTACGCAATCTAAAACCATCTCCATTGGACCGGATGGAATATGTGCCTACTTCTTAAAAAAGCTATCCACTGCCATAGCTGAACCTCTAAGCATAATCTTCAAAAAATCTTTCAGGACCAGCTCCTTGCCAAAACTATGGTCATAAGCCACAGTCTTCCCTGTGGTAACATATTTTATTAATCATTTTCTGTAAGTCCTTTGTACAGCCATAGAGATAAGGATATGCAGGCATTCCTGGTGGGAGTAGGAGTACTTTTACGCAGGAGTGTCTCATCCTGTTATCTGCAGGCTTAGAAGGAACAGGGAAATAGGTGATAATTATAGCTACACAGGGAAATAGGTGATAATTATAGGTACACAGCAAGGACTTTCGTCAGCGGGACTTTCTGTGCCTGTATGTTATTATCTTGTCAAGGTCATTTGTTTTCTGAATCTTCAATAAATACTGCTGCCTGAGTTCGCTCAGAGCTGGCATTTGCTCAGACGTTTCCCTGCGTCTCATTTCAAGTGCCAGACCACCACAAGTGGTGACCCCGACGTGATAGCTTGGAAAGGCTATACGTTCCGACGTGATAGCTTGGAAAGGCTATACGTTTCCCGCATCCTATACTCATCGTCGCGGACGTCGACTGGGCCCTCATCTTCTTCGCTGGACGGAGATAGATTCTTTTCGTGAGTATGGGGGGAGATCTCTCGAAGGCTCAGAAAGAGCACATCAGGGAATTGAGAGGGATCATAGGGAATAGTTTTGGTTTTGGAGTTCATAGTAGAGGACATGCCGTAGGAAAGAAAGAAATTGAGGACTTATTACAGTATGTTTGGAAACATATTCAGTCATACCCAGAGGAAGGTAGTATTAGAGTCCTGGAAAAAGATAGGGAAATTTTTGCACGAAGAACCTCGTGTCCCTTCTTCAATTTTGTTAACTTGGAGGGTGATTATAGATGCGTTAGCTACTTATGAACAACCGCTCCTAGCACCCCCTGAAGAAGGTTTGCCGCCTTACCATGCGGTACGTTTGTTGCCACCGATGGCACCTCCGGATAAATCCGGGGGACTGTCAGGCGCTGGAAATACTTTATCAGAGGATAAGAGTTTACCTTTAAGAGTTCAAGTAGATGCAGTTACTGCAGCTATTCAAGAAGCAAAAAATAGAGGGGTGTTATCAGGAGATGATTTAGTGGAGTTTGGAGTAGAGGTTCAACTTAATCCAGTAGAAATTGTCGTGGACGCTGCGTTGAATCCGCAGCGGGAGTGGAAGCCTCTAGCTCTCAGGATTTTAAAGGAAGTTAAGCAAGCAGCAAAAGAGTATGGTGTTAGATTGCCATATACTCAGGCGTTGTTAGAAGCAGTTGGTTATGGAAATAAAATGATTCCGGCTGACTGGAAAGCTCTGTTGAATATGATTTTAACTCCAGCTCAATATTTGGTGTTAGATCAGAAATGGAGACAGCTGGCAGTCCAGAGGGGAACAGCAAATGTTATCCCAGATCAGCTTTACGGAGCTGGTAATTATACAACAGTAGAACAACAGAGAGATGGAATGCCTGAGGAGGGGTTCGTTCTTCTCCCACAATTAATTTTTCAAGCCATAGGGGCTCTCCCTGACGGCGAAGGTGGCGAGAAGACCTTCACTAACATCAAACAAGGGAACAATGAACCCTATGAAAATTTTGTTAGCAGATTGAAATTGGCTATTGAAAGACAAATTGAAAATCAATTCGCCCAGAAAGAATTGCTTTTGAAGTTAGCAATAGAACAAGCTAACACAGATTGCAGAAAGATTTTAAATCCAGTTATAGCAAGTGGAGAGCGAGAAATCGCAGATTTGATTAATGCATGTAGGAAGGTTGGGAGTCAGTCTTTTAACATGGAGACTTTAGCTTTGGCTTTGCAAGCAGGAAGTGCTCAAAAGGGAAAGTGTTTCAATTGTGGGAAGCCTGGACATTTTAAAGCGCAATGTCGGGCTCCTGGAGGGGGTCAAAGTCAGCGAAATAAGAGATCAATGGGACAGAGTGTTCGTCCTAAATCAGTGTGCCCGAAATGTAAGAAAGGATACCATTGGGCATATCAGATGCTCCTACAGTTTTTACTGATGGAGGAAAAGTTTTTGGTGCTTGTGTTTGGAAGGATAAATCTGGAATTTGGCATACAAAAGTGACATCAGAGCAGAAGTCTGCCCAGCAGGCAGAACTTGCTGCTGTAGTTTTGGCCTTTCAAAATTTTCAAAATCAGGCTTTTGATCTAATAGTGGATTCTTTGTATGTGTATAATTTGTTACCCTTTGTAGCAGGTTCCTATTTGTCTCCTGGAATATCACCTAATATTTTAAGATTGCTTTTGTTGTTGCAAGGATGTTTGGAGCAGCGTGTGCATGCGTGTTTTGTTGCCCACATTCGTAGTCATAGTAATTTGCCTGGAATTTTATCACAAGGTAATGCCAAAGCTGACAGTGCTGTAACTTCAGCTCCTGGGGCTTCCGGCAATTCAAGATCATTTAAATCTAGCCTTATATACTTTAAATTTTTTAAATTTGTCTGGTAACCCCCCTGCGAGTGCGGCCAGCAGGCATTTTTCTTCTCCTTCTACAGATGCGGTGAGACCTCGGGTGTTGGTGCGGTTCCTTCCGGATCCGGCATGGGTTCCTGCTGAGCTGATTACGTGGGGACGTGGTTATGCAGCAGTAGAACATCTTGGTCAAATTCGTTGGGTTCCTGGTCGGTGCGTTCGGCCTGATCATTCGCAGGCACCGGTGAAGGAGGTTTCGGAGAAGCAGGATGGCGTTCCTGTGGTTCCTGATTCTCTTGATGCCAGCAGTCCAGGCGCGACGTTGTGAAGGCTGGGAAAAGATGACTGCTTATCTGAGATTGCCAACTTGTATGCAGCAGGTTCCTCTGGGGAACCGGACTAAATTGATCTGCAAACAGCGGCATCCTTTGATTTTTCCAGCATATTGGTCCTGGCATAAGGATCAGGACATTCTTTACTCGGGACCTGATAAGGATATTATATCTTCAGCCTGTGCAACAACTCTGATCCTGTTTAATATTTCTGTTTCAGACTATGGACAATATCGGTGTCAATTGGAGTTGCCTAAATTACCTTATACAGACTCTCTTTCCATTCGTCTTATGCCTCCACGGACTCTAATACGGAGGCGAAGAGCTGTTATTATCTCAGAAACTAGAGACCTTGGAGATAATTTATGGAAAGAAAATTCCTATATCAAGGACATTCGGATTGCGGCTAAGGGTTTAAATGTTACTAATTGTTGGCTTTGTATGCATGTACCTGGGTCTGGGAAAGGTGGTAATTTGTGGACTCAGATTTCTAGGGCAGCAATCCCACATTTGGGAATAGCTATGAACTATAGAGATATTCATATTTTAAATAATTTTACTGTTGCTATATTTAATAATACTATTAGAAGCATTAAGATGTTGAATGAAGAAGTGTCTGAAATTCGCCAAGTTACTTTACAAAATCGTTATGCTTTAGACATAATGTTAGCTGCCAAAGGAGGAGTGTGTGCCTTAATTCATTCACATTGTTGTGTTTTTATACATAATTATGAGCCTAACATTACAAGAACTGTTCATGATATGGAAGACCGCATAGCTAAACACGAAGCAGGAAAAGATGGCTTCAATAAGTCACTTTGGGCTTTGCTATGGGATTGGCTTCCTGACAGCTCATGGTTACGTTTATTGCTTCAATTAGTTGTGATAATTGTTGTTATACTTATTATGTTATGTTGCTGTATTCAATGTATTCCTAATCTATTACAAATGTGTACCTCAGCTTTTCGGCATATGAGACCAGGTCGCGAGGGAACTGTGTACTATGCCACTAAAACACCCCCTATCTTTGAATAAATAAAAAAGGAGGGAATGTGGTAACATATTTTATTAATCATTTTCTGTAAGTCCTTTGTACAG
>NW_020769527.1:431-19857 GCF_900518735.1 Pseudonaja textilis | reverse complement strand
TGCTCAGACGTTTCCCTGCGTCTCATTTCAAGTGCCAGACCACCACACTTCCCCATCTTCAAAAAGGGAGACCCCAGCCTAGTTGAAAATTACAGACCAATCTCTTTACGCTGTGTCACCTGTAAAGTCATGGAATCAATTATTAACCAATCCATTATCCTCCACTTAGAGACAAACAACCTACTCTCTAATAAACAATTTGGTTTCAGAAAAAAACTATCCTGCAATCTGCAACTCTTACACTGCAAAAACATATCGACTACACAACTCAATCAGGGCAAAGCAATAGACGCAATCTACACAGACTTCTGTAAAGCCTTTGATTCAGTGGTACACGACAAACTACTCCTAAAACTAAAATCTTATGGAATCTCTGGACACCTGCATAACTGGATAGAAGCATTCCTGTCAAACAGACAACACATGGTCAAAATTGGGAGCGTCCTATCAAATTCTGTACCTGTCAACAGTGGTGTCCCCCAAGGCAGTGTTCTAGGACCAACTCTCTTCATACTCTACATAAATGACCTCTGTGATCATATTAAGAGCAACTGAGTTCTCTTCACTGACAATGTAAAGCTATTCAACACCACAGACAATATTGCTACCCTTCAAAAAGACCTCGACTATATCAGAATGGTCAAACAAATGGCAACTTCAAATCTCAACAAATAAATGCTCTTACATATTGGCAAAAAAAAATCAGAAAATAAAATACAAGCTGAATAGTCAAGACCTTGTTGATGATCCAAACTCTGTCAAGGATCTTGGAGTTCTCATCTCTAATAATCTAAGTGCTAGAGCCCACTGTAACTACATAGCCAAAAAGGCATTAACAGTTGTTAACCTAATCTTACATAGCTTTTTCTCTGGTAATATCACACTACTAACTAGAACATACAAAACATTTGCTAGACCAATACTTGAATACAGCTCATCAGTCTGGAACCCACATTACGTATCTGATATTAACACAGTTGAGAAAGTCCAGAAATATTTCACAAGAAGAGTTCTCCACTCCTCTACTCGTTGCAGAATACCTTATGCCACCAGACTTGAAATTCTAGTCCAAGAAAAACTAGAACTACGCCGCCTTCGGTCCCATCTAAGTATAGTATATAAAATCATACATTGCAATGACCTACCTGTCAATGAATACTTCAGCTTCAACCATAACAATACAAGAGCAAACAATAGATACAAACTCAAGGTTAATCGCACCAAACTTGATTGTAGGAAATACTTCAGCAACAGAGTGGTCAATGTCTGGAATACTCTACCCGACTCTGGGGTTTCTTCCCCAAACCCCCAAAACTTTAACCTTAGACTGTCTACTATTGACCTCACCCCTTTCCTAAGAGGTCTGTCGGGGGCGTGCATAAGCGCACCAATGTCCCTACCATCGCTATCCTATTCTTTTTTTCTTATATGTATCCATGTATTCATAACTATGTTACTTATACCTATTATCTTGTAAGCAATTGACAAACCAAATAAAGTAAAATAAAAAAAAATATTTTATTCTATTATCTGTTCTATATATTCTATTCTATCCTATACTACTCTATACTCTATATATTCTATTCTCTATTCTATTCTATTCTACTCTGCACTCTATATTCTATTCTTCTATTCTATCCTATCCTACTCTATATATTCTATACTATTCTATATTCTATTCTATTCTATATTCTACTCTACTCTGTACCCCATATTCTATTCTCTGTTGTATTCTATTCTTTATTCTATTCTATTCCCTTTCTTATTCTATTTCTATTCTATTCTTCTATTCCATTCCATTCTATTCTTATTCCTATTCTATTTCTATATTTTATTATTCATTCTATTCTAATTCTACATTTTATTCATTCTATTCTATTCCATTAATAACCTATGACCATCACTAAGTGCTGTATCCTATGATTCTTGATGAATGTATTGGTGCTTATGCACCGAAGACAAATTCCTTGGGTGTCCAATCACACTTGGCCAATAAAAGAATTCTATTCTATTCTAGATAGACAGACTGACTGACTGACTGACTCCTCAAAACTGGAGGAATAGAGGAAGGGAGGAGCTTGCGCCGTGACGATACGGTCTGCAATCGAGCTCCTCGATTGCAGCCGATATCTCCGTTACCGGCCGGTCCAAACGGACCTATGCTGTCCCATAGGGACAGCTATCGTGAAGAGCGTACCCTGAGGACTCCGGGGATATCGCAAAATCCCTGGAAGACCCGGGTGAAGCTCTCTTTGCTGGCGGCGGAGAGGCAGCCCCCATGCTGCTGAAGTCGGGGCGGCTCCAGAAAGAACGGGTCTGAGAGAGAGTCTGTCGGTTGGGTGAGAAACTTTTTTATTTAATTTTTTGAGTCTTGAAAGTTCGCTCTGATTATTAGAAGGAATCTGTGTGATTTTTTTTTTTTTGACAAAATTGACTAAGCGGCGTTTTTTTTAAGGGAGACGTCAAAGAGAGAATTTATTTGCTTTTTTTTTTTCTTTGCTTCCGGACTTTATTGTGATTTACGGGATAACTGGACTGTTCCTTTTTATATTTATACGTTGTATTCTTCCTTTGGATTTTTCATTTTTAGGCTAGAGGCTCCCTTTTATTTTTTTTATTTTATTCTTTTTTGCTTTTATATGTTTGTGTATTCCTTGCCGGCTTTTCTTTTTTTTTATGCTGTTCAGAGAGGAGGGGGGAAAGTGAGAACTAAGAAACTTTGTAACACTGCCAACTAGAGGCTTGGAAACATTTTACTTGAACTGTGAAAAGACGAAATACTTCTTCCCAAGGACATCTTCTGATAAGATAGAGGAAAGCGCTTTGTAGAATATTATTACAGGTGTCTTTCTGGATATTTATGGCTTAGCTTTGAAGCTCGTGGGAAAGAGAAGGGAGTCATAATTAGAGCCTTGGACAATTAAATAGAGTGCAGTGTATTGCTGTTTACTTTCTTTTCTAATTCTTTTTTTTAGTTCCGCCACCCCCTCCACCAGCATTAAGGTCTTTATTTTTATTTTTAAGGTTGATTTATTTTCAAAGGGAAGCCTCTGAATTTTTTTTATTTTGACTTTATTTTGACTTATTTTACTTTATTTTTTCTCCTTTTTATTTGGATTCTGCTTTTTTTTAATGTATATCAATGGACTATTTCTTTTTTCTTTTTTCAATTGAGATTTTTTTTTTGGCTGGATTAAGGTGTGGAATTTGAAGAAATTTATTCTTGTTTTTTTTTTTTCTCTCTTTCTCTTTTCCTTCTTTTTGGCTTTGACTTTGTTTATTATTATTTTTACTGGGTTCTTATTTTTATTTTTATTCTCTTTTGTGGACTATTTTTTTTAATTGGATTAAGGTCAGGAAGAATTTGAAGAATTTTTTCTTTTTGCTCTTTTCCTTTTTCTTTTTCATGTTTTTCTTCTTTTTCTCTCATTATTGATTCTTTTTTATTATTGGCCTTCTCATTTTGGATTATAATTGGCTACTCTTTTTGGATTAAAATTTGAAAGAATTTGAAGAGCTGGAACCATTTAAAATGAGTAAGAAACTTATATCTTCGGGTGCCTCTATGTCCACCTCTGCCTCCCCACCATCTGGACAGCGTTCAATTCAGACAATGTTAAAGCAAGATAAAGAAAAAGAACAAGAAAGAGCATCTTTTCAGATGATTATGCAAGGAATTCAAGATCTTAAGGTAAAAATAGATACCATTGAACAAAGAACAGGGAGGACGGAGGAAAAAGTGGAAAGTATTCAACAGATGATGACAAAATATGAGGAGAGACTTCAAAAAGTCGAAGAAGGGGGCAAACGAAGAGAGGAGAAGATTGGAAATATTGATAATAGACTAACAGTGATTGAACAAGAAAAAAGTGGGATGTTGAAGTGGGAGTTGGATAGATCAGAATTCTATCTTAGATTTCAAAATATAGAAGAAGAAAAAGGACAAGATTTGGCTGCGATAATGGTAGGAATCTTGGCGGATGCGTTGGAGATAACAGAAGAGAAGATGATGGATGGAATAGATGAGATATATCGAGTTTTTACAAGATATGCGATGAGAAATAATCTGCCCAGAGAAGTCCATATTAGATTTACTAAAAAATCCATGAAGTCACAAATATTACAAGTGGCAAGAGAGAAGATATTGAAATACAAAGGTAAAGAAATCTTGGTTTTAAAACAAATACCCAGAAGAGTGAGAGAGATGAGAAGAGAATATCGATTCCTGACCAAAATGTTATTGAAAAAGGAGGTGACTTACAGATGGCTGATCCCAGAAGGATTGATGTTTACGTGGCAGGAACAGAGACATAGAATTGATTCAATTGAGAAAGCAGAACTGTTCTATGCAGAAGTCTTTGGAGAGAGAGAAGGAGAGGCAGAAAAGGAGGTTCCATTAACTGAATCCCAAGAGGAACAAATGGAGATTGGAAAAGAAGAAGGTGCAGTAGGTGGACAAGTGGATATTAAAGATCAGCGTGAATCAAGACCCACGAGAGTGGTTAAATCTAAATATAAAATATAATCATGGAAGAGAAAAAACTGATTACAATGAATATAAATGGACTGAATTCAGCTGCTAAGAGAAGGAAGTTTTTCCATAAATTAAGGAAACTAAAGTTTGATATAATTTGTCTACAAGAAGTACATATTAAAAAGCAACATGAACAATTGTTATTACAACCAAAATTAGGGAAATTGTTTACCTCTTTGACTCAATGTAAGAAAAGAGGGGTGGTCTTATATATTAAAGAGGTTATTCCAGCAAAAATGATTTATACAGATGATGATGGGAGAATATTAATGGTGGAAATAATGGACAATAATAGAAAGATACTTTTGACTGCAATTTATGCCCCGAATGATAAACAGGAAGAATTTTATAAAAAATTACATACTAAGATGGCTGGACTGGACTATGCTAATATAATTATGATGGGAGACTTTAATGGAATTGTGGATAATAAACTTGATTATATTGCAACAGCAGCAAAGTATAATAGAAAAACTCTTTGTTGGGTATATGGATACACCAACTAGGTTTGGGTGAATAAATATATGAACCTAGGTTTAAGTGTTTGTAGCTTTAAGCACCAAACTGCAATGTAATTGGATAATTAAGGGTGCGGTTGCAAGCTGCAATAAAGGGCAGTGAGAGTAACGTAACACTTCCTGGCTGGTTACTGGTTCCTGGCCTGGTCCCTGGTTCCTGGTCTCTCTGCTCTCTGCCTGCCTGCTGTTTACTACTGTATGAGACGTCTACTTGTTGGCTACTGTGCCTGATACCGTTTCTACTGAACAAAAGGACTGTTTACTTGGTGAGCTGATATCCTGCGAATACTCAGCGTTGTCTTCGAGAGAAAGGTATCGTGAGGAGAAGATATACAAGCAGATAAAGACATTGTACTGAATAGTTAATGAACTAAGTTACTGGATGGATATATTGGATGATTACATATGGACTGAATGACAATGCTTAAACTCTGTGTGAATTAAATAACTATTTAAAACTACAAACAGTGTTTTTGTCTCCAGTGTGTGTATACTCTTGGGCCCAGCCTCTCTCTCATTTGGCTGCCTGGCTTGACTGCTGCTGTGCACTCTGCTTGGGGGTTTGTCCCCAAACACTAACATTCTTCCTAAATCTTTTTTTAAAATGACAGAGGAATTAACTCTAAAAGACATATGGAGAGAAAGAAATGTTAAACTTAAGCAATATACTTTCTATTCAAATAGACATTTATCATGGTCCAGACTTGATATGATTTGGATATCAACAGACTTAATATCTAGCGTTCAAGAAGTAAATATTGAAACAAGTACTTGGGCGGATCATAACCCATTGACAATTAAATGGAAGGGACAAAAAAAAAGATCGAGATGGACGTTAAATAATACTATTTTAAAGGAGAAAGAATTTACACAATGGATGGAGAAAGAACTGGCCTTTCTCTTTAAAGAAAATAGAAAAGAAGACACTTCAATACAGAATGTTTGGGATACAATGAAGGCTTATGCCAGAGGCTTGATAATTGACTATACAAGAAAAAAGAATATTAGGAAAAGGCAAGCTTTCAAAGCCTTGGAGGATGAATATAAAAGACTCGAAAAAGAACTGCAGAAAATGCCACAGAAAAAAGACGTTAAATTGAAACTGGATATAACTAAACATAAAATGGACTTAATAGACAAAGAAGAACTGGCACAGAAAATTAGGAGTGCCAAACAGAATTATTTTGAAGATGCAAATAAGCCAGGTAGATGGCTAGCATATAAACTGAGAAAAGAGAAAGAGTCGAGGAAAATATTGCAGTTAATAGATGACCAAGGTAAAACTTGTCATGGCAACAAAGAGAAAAAAGAAATTATTTATGACTTTTACAAACATTTGTATAAAAAAGAAGATATTGATGAGGAGAAAGTTAAACAATACTTGCAGAATGCAAATTTACCTAAGATACCTAAAGAGATTGAAGAAATGTTAGGAAGCAATATAACAATGATGGAGTTAAGCCAAGCACTTAAGAAACAAAATAATGGAAAGGCACCAGGTCCAGATGGGTTTCCTGTAGAATTTTATAAAACCTTTCAAGAATCATTGTGTATTCCACTGTTAGAAGTTATGAATGAAGTTATGCTAAAAAAGATAATACCTAAAACATGGTCAGAGGCTTATATTACACTTATTCCAAAAGAGGAGGCGGACCTACTTCAAATCAAGAATTATAGACCGATTTCCTTATTAAATGCAGATTATAAAATTTTTGCTTCAATATTAGCAGAAAGACTTAAAAAATATCTGAATAACTTTATCCACTCAGATCAAAATGGATTTTTGCCAAAACGACAAATTAGAGACAATATGAGAGTAATTCTGGACACCTTGGAATATTATGAGGCGCATCCTGAAAAGCAAATGGCTTTGATATTTCTAGATGCTCAAAAGGCATTTGATAACGTAAATTGGAGATTTATGTTACTTTTAATGGAACAGATGGGCTTTGCTAGAAGATTTATTCAAGCAATAGAAGCAATTTACAATGAACAAACAGCTAAGGTAATGATGGAGGGAGAACTCACCGATCCTATTAATATAAGAAAAGGCACAAGACAAGGTTGCCCTCTTTCTCCCTTGTTATTTGTATTGACTTTGGAAGTGTTGAATAGAAATATCAGAGAAGATAAAACTATAAAAGGAATGAAAATTAAAAAGGAAGAATTTAAATTACAAGCTTTTGCAGATGACCTAGTCTTTATTCTGGAAGACCCTATAGAAACAGCCTTGAAGCTGTTGGAAAAGATAGAGGCATATGGGGAGGTGGCCGGTCTGAAAATAAACAAAGATAAAACAAAGATTTTGTCAAAGAATATGTTGCTGAGACAAAGAGAAGAACTGGCAGAATTGTTAAAAATTCAAGTTACAAATAAGGTCAAGTATTTGGGGATATACTTGACGTCAAGATGTAGTACATTAAAGGAGAACAATTATATTAAACTTAAACAACAGATAGCTCAAGACTTGAAAAAATGGGAAAACCTACAATTGTCATTAATAGGAAGGATTTCAACAATTAAGATGAACATTCTACCCAGAATTTTATTTTTGTTTCAAACAATACCAATTAGGCTTGGAAAAGAATATTTTGAGGATTTAAATAAAATTGTTTTGAAGTATATATGGCAAGGCAAGAAAGCAAGGATAAAGTTAAAGCTTTTACAGGATGCTAGATTTAGAGGAGGGTTTGGCCTGCCTAATTGGGAGTTGTACTACCAAGCTGCAAATTTGATGTGGGTTAAAGAATGGATAACATTAAGGAAAACTAGATTGTTGACATTAGAAGGTCATGATTTGTTGTTGGGTTGGCATGCTTTTTTATGGTATAAGGGAACCAAAACACAGGGGTATTTTAGAAGACATTATATACGGGAGTCTCCGTGGTTAAATTGGGAGAAGACAAGAAAACAATGTTATTTGAAAATTCCAGTTTGGTTATCGACGATAGAAGCGTTTTCTTACCCTATAATTTATAAAAAGGAACAAACAGTTAGCTATGGGGAATTACTAGATGAAAAGGGTGAACTTAAATCGATGCAAAAATTAGAGGAACAAGGTATACAGATGAATTGGTTTTCATATTTGCAAATACATTCAAAGTATTATGAGGATTCCAAAGCAGAGGGATTTTATGATAAACAAACTGATTTAGATAAGATTTTGATGGGTACTGATGAAAAGGTGATTAAAAAATTATATGGTTACTTATTGGAAATTAAGTTGGAGGAAGAACAAGTTAAAGAAACTATGATTGCTTGGGGGAGGAATTTTGGATATGGGATTGACTTAGAGAAATGGCAGAAATTATGGTTGCAAAATTATAAAATGACAATGTCTACAGCCTTTAAAGAAAATTTGTATAAGATGTTTTACAGGTGGCATTTTCCTCCGACAAGGATAGCAAGAATGTTCAAGAACAAATCCGAAAAATGCTGGAAATGTCATCAGAAACCTGGTTCATATTACCATATGTGGTGGACTTGTGAGGATGCTAGAAAATATTGGACTAAAATCCACATGTGGCTGGAAAAAATGACAAAGAAGCATATAGATTTGAAACCGGAGCTTTTTTTACTGGGAATTTTACCAGATGCTTATAGTAAAGAGCTGAAATATTTGATTGTAAATGTATTGACTGCGGCTAGGATTGTATTTGCAAAAAATTGGAAAAATGAGAAAATTCCATTGCAGGAAGAAGTCATAAAGAAAATATTGGAATGTGCTGAGATGAGTAGATTGACTTTTGAAATCAGAGAGCAAGAAGATAAACAATTTTATATAGTTTGGGATCTTTTCTATCAATGGTTGAATGATGAAATACAAAAATAGAAATGTTAGATAATAAGGAATAATATTGATTCTATTTTTCTTTTCTCTTTTTTGGTACTGGATATTATATTTATATAATATTTTTCTGTTTCTTTTTTTCTCTCTCTTATTTAGGATAGAATTGGCACGATTATATGATTTGTTTTAGAATAAATTACTTAAAATATAGTTATCTCACAAAGGCATGATCGTACAAAAGTCTAGTCAAATTTCTTTTTTTAATAGTGATATTATGATTTATAAGTTTGTATTGACAATAAGAGTTATTATACAAGGTAATTGTAATTGTGACTATGAGATGAGTGCACAAAACTGATGAACCAACCGACTCACTGTTTGTATATAAATATGGGGGAGCTGATGTTTTTATGTTTTGTCTGTTTGTTTGTATGTCAAAAAACAATAAAAAATCTTTGGAAAAAAAAAAACAACTGGAGGAATATTTTTTTATGACAGGGCAAATTCCTGGGCCTTCCAGGATGGAGCGCGATTCAGTGCCCTGCCTGTGCCCCCCTCCAATCCCAAACCACTCCTCAAAAGTTCATGGAGCGGCCAGACCCCAGCACTGTCTGAGGGAGGCCTTGGGCCAGTCCAGGTGACATGCAAGTCAAGAGCCCATTGGAGCCACCTCCACGTTTTGACCCAGAGAGACCCGGCTCTCTTCACACCCCGGCGCTCTCACTGTCTCTGGCCCCCCTTCCAGGAGAGGTGCTCACCTTCAGGATGAAGTCAGGGGGGGTTCCCGGCCGGACGGTGGGCCTCAGCACCCCGTCATGATGCGAGTGGATCAGGGTCTCGTCCAGATCCAGGACGAGAATCTTCCTCTTCACCTGATCTGCCAGAGAGAGAGGGGGGAAATAGGGGGCAGGTGTTTTCTCTTAATGGCTTTTTTACAGCAGGGGAGTCCTTGACTTACGACCTGCGGCTGTCGTAAATATGAGTCTTTTGGCAAGCATCTGAATTTGGACCATGTGACTATGTAGGCGGCGGCGACCGTCGTAAGTAGGAGTCGGCTGACAAGTGCCTCAATTTTGGCTGCATGGGGATGCTGCAACAGTCCTAAGTCTGAAGAGCGGCCGTAAGTCATTTTTCCCCCCAATGCTGTTGTAACTTCGAACGGTCGCTAAATGAGCTCCCTGCCTATGGTGGGGTTTTTTTTAAAGTTTGGAAGCTCACGTGCGAGTTGGGAAGCTGTATACATTTGTTTGATCAATAAATTATAATGGGGGGGAAGAGACAGAAGGCCCAAACACACCCCCAAAACCCCCAAAGCCCCTTCCAGCCCCTCCAAAACCCCTCCCAAAGCCCCCCCAAACCCCAGTCCCCTCCAAAATCCCAAAGCCCCTTCCAGCCCCCCCCAACCCCAAAGCCCCCCCCCCCCACACAGTGATCCTCTGAGAAAGGAGAGCATACATACTCAGCCGTTCTCGCGAAACCCGGGAAAGAGGCAGAATATCGTAGCGCACCGTTTGATACTGGATCACCTGCCGGCAGAAGACACAACAACAACAAGAGGGTTGGGACTGTGGCAACAGGCTGGGAATCCAAGTGAGGGCCTGGAAGGCCCAGGTCGCACCCAGAAGCAGCCATGGAGGGATTCAGGCCAGGATCTGGCAGCTCCGTAAACCCCGACAATGCAAGGAAGGCGGATACAGTGCCGCAGGGCCGAGACTCCTACGTCGGGGTTTCCCTGAGCGGCCACAGAGTCTTCCTTGCTTACTGACATGCACGTGAGAGAGAGAGGGAGGAAGTTACAGGTAGAGTTACCTGTAAGGGGCAAGGGGAAGGGCCACTGTTATGCCACATGATGCAAGACAGGAAAGAGAGAAGGAAGGAGGGAGGGAGGGAAGGGAAGGAGGGAAGGAAGGAGAGAAGGGGAAGGAAAGAGAGAAGGGAGCGAAGAAAGGAAGGAGAGAAGGGGAAGGGAAGAAAGAAGGGAAGGAAGGAGAGAAGGGGAAGGAAAGAGAGAAGGGAGCGAAAGAAGGAAGAAGGGGAAGGGAAGAGAGAGAAAAAAGGAAAGAGAAGGGACTGAAGGAGAGAAAAGGAAAGAAGGAAGAGGAAAGGAAAAAGGAAGGTAAGGTAATGAAAAAAGAAAATTAAAGGGAAGGGAAGGGAAGGGAAAGGAGAAAGATAGACAAGGGAGGGAAGGAGGAAGGTAAGGTGAGAAGGAAGAAAGATAATAGAAACAGGAGAAAAAGGAAGAAAAAAGGAAAGAGAGAAAGGAAAGATGATGAGAAAGAGAAAGAAGGAAGCAGCAGCCTGTTATTACAGTGCCAGCCAGGTCTTATCTGCAGCATGGATCCAAAATGAATCCTTGCAAGCTTATTTGATATACAAAGGTCAATAGAAGCATCCAAAAATTGAGGTATATGTGTATAATATGGGGTTTCAATAAGAAGAGAATGTTTGTACCTGGGGTTGAACTATGCTTGGTTGTTATTCTTGAAGACTTCATAACTCAACTAGGGAACATCAAGGTTGTGGGCTCCTTGGTGCTCTCTGAGCTGGATGGTTTCCTTGGAAACATTTGGGGAGAGGAGGAGGAAGAAAAGAAGGGGAGGAGGTTGGGGTCCTTGATGGTTTCTGAGCTTGGTTGTTTTCTTGCAGACCTTTTATGACCCAACTAGGGAATGTCATCAGTGCTAGAAAGGGTGGAGGTGTGCTCTCTGTTTATGTAGTAGTAGCTCTCCCTGCCAATGTTGGTGGGAGCATTCTTGGGAATTCCTATCCTTCAATTAGGAGGTGCTCACCAGTAATCAGCACCCCATAAGGAGAAATTAAGCCCAGAATTAGAACTACCAAGTAGTACACAAGACTCTGATCGAAGAACTATCAACTCAAGCAAACAGTCAAATAGTAAAAATAGCCTAGTTAAGGAAGCACCAAAACCACTTCTAACACTGACAGGACAAACCAACTTCGATATAAATGGAGAGGAAACCTTTGTAGCGCTGATGGTCCCTAGTTGGTTCATGAAACATCTTGAGGAAAACCATCAAGCAAGGAGAGTACCTCTCCAGTCCTCCTCCTGCCCTCCCTCTCCCCCTCCCATCCTCTTGTCCACAAACCCCACTCCCTCCTAGAACAGATGAGGTTCCCTAGTTGGGTCATGAAACGTCTCTTGAAGAGAACAACCCAGCTCAGGAAGAACTAGGATCCCACAGACTTCCTTCTTCTCCACCTCAAGCCCCTCTGCCTTCTAGCACTGATGGTGTTACCTAAATGAGTAATGAGACGTCTGCAAGAAAAACCACCAAGCTCAAAGAGCACCAAGGACCCTACAATCCTCCCCCCCTCCTCCTCCTCCCTGTTTCTCCTCCTCCACGCTACAAACCCACTCCCTTCTAGTACTGAGATATTACCTAGTTGGGTAATGAGACGACTGCAATAAAACCACGAAGCTCAGAGAGCACCAAGGACCCCACAGTTCCTCCTCTTCCTCCTTGCAAGCCCCACTCCCTTCTAACATTGATGGTGCCACCTAGCTGGGTCATGAAACATCTGCAAGGAAACCACCCAGCTCAGAGACCACCAAGGACCTCACAGTCCTCCTCCTCCTCCAATCCCAGGGACCCTCCAGCCCTTTTCCTCCTCTTCCCCCTCCTTCCTCTCCCAAAAACCCACTCCCTCCTAGCACTGAAGAAGTAACCTAGTTGGGTTATGAAATGTCTGCAAGGAAACCCACCAACCTCAGAGACCACCAAGGACCCCACAGTTCCTCCTCCCTGTAAACCCCACTTCCTTCTAACACTGATAATGTAACCTAGTTGGGACACAAAATGTCTGTAAGAAAACCAACCAAGCTCAGAGAGCACCAAAGACTCCCACAGTTCCTCCTCCTTTCTAGCACTGATGATGTTCCCTAGTTGGGTCATAAAATGTCTGCAAGAAACCCACCAAGAAAGCATCAAGGACCCCACAATCCTCCTCCTCCTCTCCACAAGCCCCTCTCCCTTCTAGCATGATATTGATATTCCCTAATTGGGTAATAAAAAGTCTTCAAGTAAACTACCCTGCTCAGGAAGAACCAGGACCCCAGTGTCTTCCTCCTCCTTTTCTAGCCCTGATGCTGTTACCTAGCTGGATCATGAAACGTCTCCAAGAAAACAACCAAGCTCATGGTGACTTTGGGACTTTGGGAAACTATTTTTTGAAAAAACTAAAAACATTTGGGTTGTTTAAAAAAAAATCTTACAATGGCACTGTCGGTTGAAGAATTGAAAATGGAACTCAAAAAGCTAAAAGAAGAGGAACAAGAAGGCAGGGGCTCTTCTGGATCTGTTTTTCACTTCTTAGAAATGGCGATTTCTACCTACCAGGAATTACAACAACAGGAAGGCTGGGATGAAGAAGAAGAAGCCGTCTTTAATGAACAAATAATTTTAGTTGAGGAAGAAAAGGGAAAGAGGGGAAAGAGAATGGAGAATACAAGATTTAAAAAAACAACCAAGAAAGGGAAAAATAAGGGTGAAAAATCGATATAATGTCAGAAAGCAACAGAAAAGAGGAATACAACAGAGAGGGGAGACTAAGCAGGCGGAGATTAAAAGATGGTGGGGTAAAAAGGCTAGATTCAACAAGAAAGGAAGGAAAAAGGGGAAGAGAAGTTATAAAGGTTTGAAACAAGATTTTAAAAAACAGGTTTTTTTCAGAGATAAAGGGTAAAATACAATTTAAAAAGATTCTGCAAAAGTACGTAAGATTGTATTGTAGTATTTGTATTTGAAATAGAGTTAGAAAATTGGAATATTATATGAGTTAATAAAATATTAAAGGGAATGTGTAAAATGTCTAAGATTTAATGAGAGAGTTTAATTTGCTATGGAACATTGTTTTAACTATATTATAAACTTATTATTTTCTTATTTTAAAATGTAGAACGTAGAATGTACTAAGCAGAATCAGAATGGAAATTATATATTATTTTAAGTGTTAAATTTAGGGGAAAGATAGAAAGGCGTCACACTTCAACCAGTGATTACAGGAGAAATTTTGTATTAAAGAGAAAAGATAAATAGATAACTGAAAAAGAACAGACAAAAGATACAAGTATAATGATTTAAATTGAGATGAAATAAAATAGAATTAAGAGAGTGAAAAGAGGGGAGAAGACATATAGAAAATATAGAATGTTAAATAAGATATGAAATGGTATATAAGGTGAGCATGAATTTGATTTATGTCTGTACAAAAAGATGTAACCCGGGGCTAAGCCACTTTCCAAAAAGAAGTTTTATGTTTTCATGTTTTGTGTATTGTTTGTTGATGTTTGTTTATTGAAAATTAATAAAATTTTGGAAGAATGTTGGAAGAGAACATATGAAATTGTAAACAAGACAGACGAAAGTATAAGTACAATGAATAAAAAGATATAGAAATCTAAGTAAAAGAAATATAATTGAATAAGAAGAAAATGAGATAACCATAAAAGAAAATTAAGAGAAGTAAAGGGAGAAATAGTGAGAAGTTGGAAAAAGAGTAATAAGATATGAAGTTGAATACATAAGATGAATATGCATATGAAATTGTGTCTGTATGGAAATGTGATAACCTGGAACTATGCTGTACTCAGATAAGATGTTTTATTTGTTTTGTTAAAACTTAATAAGCAGCTTTCAGAAAAGATGTTTTATGTTTTATTTGTTTGTGTATTGTCTTTGAAAATTAATAAAAAAAATTTTTTTAAAAAGAAAACAACCAAGCTCAGAGAGCACCAAGGACCGCTCAGTCCTTTTCTTCTTCTTCTTCCTCCCCTTCCTCCTCCTTACAAACCCCCCTCCCATCTAGCCCTGATCAGGTTCACTAATCGGGTCAAGAGAAAGCAAAACTACCAAGCAAAGGATTTTACTGCCTATAAAAAGCCCTCCTGCCCAGAGGAACTATTGATAGGTAGGTAGGTAGGTAGGTAGGAAGGAAGGAAGGAAGGAAGGAAGGAGAAGGAAGGAAGTAAGGAAAAGAAAGAAAAGAGAGAAAGACAATGGAAAGAGAAAGAAAAAATGAAAGAAATGAGAGAAAAAGAAAAAGAGAAGGAAATGAGAGATAGAGAAAGAAAGAGAAAGAAATGAGAGAAAAAGAGAAAGAAAAAAGAAAAAATGAGAGAAAGAGAGAATGGAAAGAAAAAGAGAAACGAGGAGAAAGAATGAGAGAAAGAAAGAAAAAGAAAAAAGGAGAGAAAAGGAGGAAAAAAGAGAAAAAATGAAAGAGAGAAGAGAATGAGAAGAAAAAAGGGAGAGAAAGAGAAAGAGAGAAAGAAAAAAAGAAAGGAGAGAGAAAACGAAAGAAAGAGAAAGAAAAGGAGAGAGAGAGAAACACCCCTCTCCACCCTCCCTCCCCGCACTCTGCACGTCCTCAGAGGCGCCCTTGCCTTGCCGGCCTCTACTCACGGTGCGGGCCTGCCGTCGCAGCAGGTACAGCAGGAAGCTCCAGAGCTTGGCGGCGAAGGCAAGGAAGGCCCGGATGCCAAGCAGGCACTGCGAGCGCATCATCCCGCCGGCGGGGTCCGCCGCGCCCCCGGCCCGGCCAAGCTCCGCCAGTTTCCAGCGGGGGGACGGAAGAGGAGGAAGACGGCAGGGCCCTCCCGTCAGCCCGTGCCCCACGCGGGCCCCGCCATCCCGCCTCCGCGCCTCCTCTCCCTTCCTCGGTCGCCCGTTCGCTCGTTCTCCCGCCTGAGGGGGAAAAACGCTACATCCGCTCCGCCGACGCTCGCCCCCGCTTCAGAGGGACACTTCCGGAGCAACCGACCGAGCGCCCATCGTCTACTTCCGGGTCGCCGTGGGAAAGGAGGCACGTCCAATTAAAAGGTGAGGGTGGAGGAGGAGGCGGGGCTGGGAGGAAGTCGCGCATGCCACCCTGGGCTTTATTATTAAAAAAAAAAAAAAAGTGGCCGTCGAGGAATTTTAAAAGCGGGAGGATGGGAGCCCGGGAAGACAGCGCGCGGCATGGACGGGTATGCGCCTTCAAGACCAAAAAAGAATAAAACCCCATCAGCGGAAACGCATGCGCGGAAAGTTCCCGCTTTATTTTTTCCTCTCACAAAAGTTGAAATGCAAAAAAAAAAATCGATTTAAATACAAAAATGAAGTCAAAGCATTCGCCAGTTTTTATTTCCTGCTTCTTTTCTGGAGAAGCCGCGAAAAAGAACCGACTGTGGGGAAATGAAAAAAAGCGGGCTGGGTTGCGGTTTTTTTTTTTTGGATACGGATTCAGGGACGGTGGGCAACACTGCAGGGTTGTTGTGAAGTGGGGTTTTTTTTTTTTCCCCCTCAATGATTAGCAAGGAGGGTGTCTTGTTTTTTTTATTCTTCTTTTCGGTCCTGGAGTCATTATGCAGCTGTCCCAAAGCTGTCAGGGTTTCAGGCCTTTAAATCTGGTTATTAAGAGTTTGTGCGTTGGGCATCCTTGCAATTTTTGCTTTTTGTCTGTCTGTCTATCTATCTATCTATCTATCTATCTATCTATCTATCTATCTATCTATCTTTGGGGCATTCAGCTTTGTTCAGGTACTTTCCCACATTATAGTTGTGCTTTTAAAGTTGTAGCAATGTTTCGGCAGAATCTCAGGCTTCTGTATTGTGTTCGTCTATTATATATTATACTATATATACTATATATTATACATACAAACCGCTATCTATACGCACTCTCACACCACCACCCAGCACAGATCAATTCCGTAGCTGAGACACTCATCTCCAGGACGAAATGCTTAGCTGACGAACAACACCTAGTGACCAAACTACACACTCTCACCGGTGTGCTGACAGCCAATGGATTCCAAAGAAAGAAGATTACCCACCTAATCCAAAAAGAAACCCCAACCAAAATCCAAGACAGAGAACAAGACAATGGCAAAGCCCTCCTCCCATATATAAAAGGCACTACAGACAAAATCAGCAAGATCCTCCAAAAATACAACATTAAAACAGCATTCTGCACAAACAGAAAGATATCCACCATCCTAAGAAACCCTAAGGACAAAATCGAGTTAGAAAACCAAGGAGTATACGAAATCCCTTGCACTGCCTGCCCCACCACATACATTGGACAAACTAACAGAAGAATAAGTGCACGCATTAAAGAACATAAGAACTCAATCAAAAAAGAAGAACCGACCTCTTCCCTGGTCCAACACCTCAAAGCCACAGGACATGAGATTGACTTTAGAAATACCAGAACTATCGCCAAAACTGAACACTCCAGCAGCAGAATAATCAGAGAAGCCATAGAGATAGAAAAACGCCCACACAGCATGAATAAACGAGATGACACCTCCCACCTACCAGCCATTTGGAAACCCGCCCCCATGAACAGACGAGTACCTAACATGAAGAATGACACCAGACCCACACCCATGAGGGCCACACAAGATGCCACCACCACACTTCCACGTAGAAAACAGACTCACACCCACACAGAAGATGAGACACGACCACGGACCAGAAGCCGCACTGCAGCTGCATCACTACCCACTTCAATCCCCTCCGAGCCATACATGAAGCAAACCGACACCCACCATGAAGATGCGGCACGACCACAAACTCGAAGCCAAACAGCAAGATCACAGCTCACCAACTCAAATCCCCCAGCAACTAAGACTAACCTGAGCACAACCAAGGCCCCACCTGAACAGAACACGCCTCCAGCCAATCAGAACACGGCCAACCCCCCAACCAATCAGAACACAGCCAAGCCCCCACCCAATCAAGTCACACCCCCACTAGCAGTTAAAAGGAAGAAGCAGCTGCAAGCTCACATCACTCTGAGAAGCACAGAGCTGAAGACACAAGCCTGAAGATGATGAATGAGACTTCATCGAAACGTTGCCTAGATACTTCCAATCTTACGCGGGAGAAAACCCGAATAACCAAAGATCCACTATATACTATAGTATATACTATATACTATGCTATATTAGAAACACCAATCAAGCAGAACACAGCAAACTCCAAGACCAATAAACACAGACCAAGACTCCCAACCAATCAGGATGAAGAAAAAACCATTCTGGCACAGCAGTAGGCTAGCCCCAAATTTAAAACAGAAACGGCTGTGAAAGTCTGACTCACAGACGAACACAATACAGAAGCCTGATGATGGCAGATGAGATTCTGCCGAAACGTTGCTACAACTTTAAAAGCACAACTATAATGACGTGGGAAAATACCTGAACAAAGCTGAATAACATACATGTAAGTACCCGCGAAAACTTAAGTAGCATGGTAGCATGTATTTCAGTATTTGAGGGGCTGCCCCAAAGAAGAAGAGGGGGTCAATCTATTATCCAAAGCACCAGAGGACAAGACAAGAAACAACTGATGGATACTAACCAAGGAGAGAAGCAACCAGGAAATAAGGAGAAAGTTCCTAACAGTGAGGACAATTAACCAGTGGAACTGCTTGCCACCAGAAGTTGTGGGTGCTCCATCACTGGAGGTTCTCAAGAAGAGACTGGACAGCGGAGTTCCGGTCTGCAGCGCTTCGGGGCAGACAGGAATCCGCGACTGTGCGTGGTTTCTGCCTGTGCTCGCTGCCCGAGTGCCCTGAGCCACTCAGCTTCAGGGCTAGCCACCTCCGTAGAAGGTGGCGAAGACAGGGGGGACCTGGCAGGGTCAAGAGATATCGCACCTCTCTTCCCTAGCCGGCTAAACCCCCTTTTCCGAAGGCAGCTGAGCGGTGGTCAGAAATGGCCACCACATAGAAGCGCTCAGCCAGAAAAAGAAAGTGCAGGAGGAGCTGTGAAGAAGTGAAAGTGTTTTTTGCTGACTGGGATAAAGTAACAGCGAAAGTACCTTGGAACTTAAAATTTGCCAAAGATACATTGTTTCCAGAGATTTACAAGCGGCGAATGGAAGTTTAAAAGGGAAAGTTTTTCTTTCTTTTCACTCTCCTTCCTAACGTGACAGCGAATAGAACCGCAAGAGAAATCGGAAAACCCGCATTGGAGGTAATTATATGCTAAAGGGATAAGGATTTCTGAACATTAAAAAAAAAACCTTTTTTGCTGTAAGTGGGAAGGGAGAGGAAAAAAAATTGGAGCAGAATTTGAAAGTAAGGAGGAGATTGCCTAGAATTTTAAAGAGCTATTAAATATTAACAAGACTTCTAAAAGATACATTTTAACTGGAACTTTGTGACTAAACAGTAACCCCAGAAAGAGAAAGGGAAGAAAGAAGAAAGTACTAAAAGAAACAGCTTATTTGGATTGTTTGGTGATTTTGGAACTTTTGGGAACTATCTTTGATTAAAAGCACTTGGGTGGTTGTTTTGGAAAAACTTTTTCTCTCTACAATGGCATCACTTGTGGATGAATTGAAAATTGAATACCAAAAATACAAAAAAGAAGAACAAGAAGGGAAAGATTCTCTTGGCACTCTTTTTCAATTTTTAGAAATGGCGGTTTGTACTTATGAAAAGCTTGCTGCGCAACAGGATGACTGGGATAAAGAAGAAGTCATCTTTGATGAACAAGTGACTCTATTTGGGGAAGGAAAGGAGAAAGAGGAAAAGAAAAAGGGGACTTTAAGATTTGAAAAAACAACCAAA